>JAJIYU010001388.1:0-36697 GCA_030144865.1 Tinospora cordifolia | reverse complement strand
CCTGCACAAACACTGAAAACCTTTCTCGGACATTATATTCATATAAAATAATATTAAAACATGCTAAAATGATGCAACGATGCTCTAAATGCATATTATACTAAATATAAGTAAATACACTATATTTTCTATTATATTAGTGCATATTATACATAAAATACGTATAATATAATTAATCTGCTATGCAACTAACACTGATCCTATAACTGTTGAAAGTGTTTCACAAGATGCAAAATGGAGACAAGCAATGGATCAAGAAATTGATTCCATTAAAAGAATTGACACTTGGGAGCTAGTTGAGCTTCCACGGGGAAAGATCCCCATTGGAGTCAAGTAGGTTTACAAGACCAAGTTAAATTTACAAGGAGAAGTTGCAAAGTATGAAGCACGACTTGTTGCTAAAGGCTACAAGCAACAATATGGGGTCAATTATGAAGAAGTTTTTACTCCTGTTGCACGTCTTGAAACCATTTGATTAGTCCTTGCATTGGCAACACAACATCATTGGAACATTTATCAAATGGATGTCAAATCAACATTCTTGAATGGAGTTCTTGAAGAGGAGATTTATATCGATCAACCTCTGGGATATGTGATGAAAGGGGAAGAAAATAAAGTCTGCAAACTCAAGAAAGCACTCTGTGGGTTGAAACAAGCTCCTCGAGCATTGTTTAGCCGAATTGACCATTACTTTCTTGAAAATGGCTTCAAAAGATGCCCATATGAACATACTCTCTATATCAAAGAAGGTAATGATGGTGATATTATTATTGTTTGCTTATATGTTGATGATTTACTCTTTACGGGCACTAGTGATCAAATGTGTGATGATTTAAAAAAATCTATGATGAATGAGTCTGAGATGACAGATATGGGTCTCCTCCATTTTTTTCTTGGCATGGAGGTGAAGCAAAGTCATGCATGCATCTTTATATCTCAAAAAAAGTATGCAAATGACCTATTGAAGTGATTTATGATGGACAGTGCAAAACCCTCATGCACTCCCATGGAGTTCGGCTTGAAGTTAACGAAGAATAGTGAAGATGATTCTTTTGTTAATCCAACGCTCTATCGCAACCTCGTTGGAAGTCTTACTTTTGCAGTAAGCCTGATTAGCAGATATATGGAATCCCAAAGAAAAGTCATTGGGAAGCTAGCAAAAGAATTCTAAGGTATATTCATGGCACAGTAAATCATGGTATAACCCATGAGAGGGTAGATTAGCCATATTTGGTTGGTTACAGTGATAGTGATTGGGGTGGAAGTCATGATGATTGCAAGAACACGTCTGATTTTGTTTTCAACATTGGTTCTGGTGCAATTTCATGGTCCTTGAATAAGCAGTCTAGTGTGGCTCTTTCTACCGTTAAGGCAGAATATTTGTCTTTGTCAGTTGTAGGTTGTTAAGCCCTTTGGCTGAGATGGATGTTACAAGAACTCAAACACGTTCCTGGAAAAGCGACAACTTTGTTTTGTGACAACAAATCAGCCATTACTCTTACCAAAAATTCAGTATTTCATGGCAAGAGCAAGCATATTCGTATCAAATACCATATCATTAGAGATTTGGTAAACAATGGTAAAGTTATGATCAAGTATTATTCGACTCATGATCAGGTGGCCGATACTTTCACTAAGGCATTGAAGGCTGAGAATTTTTTGAAGCTAAAGCAAGCACTAGGTGTTGGTCCAAATCTAACTTAAGGGGGAATGTCAAAGACTAAGTTAGATTTCTTTTGTAATGAATTAATCATATTTAAGAGGGGATGTTAGTGTCAATCTCACTTCTTGTCTGGCTTGGATAATAGTCAGCTGTACCTCTAATTATTACTCACTCCACAACCATTTCGAGGATTATCATATAGAGAAAGGCTGATACTTCTTATGGCTCAGTCTCACATGGATTATAACATAAGAAGTATTATTCCCCATGGCTCAGTCCATCGAAATGATATCGCATTTTAAATATGTTCTTGCAAATCCAAAACACGCTGCTGTATAAATAAAATTTCATGAATTTCAAAACAAATGCAATTATGTCAATACAAATAACATGCTTACATTCAAATCCATTTTATATCTACAATGTCATATAAATAACTAAGATAAAGAAATACTCACTAGGCATGTTATAACTCACTTATTACTTTTAACATTCCAGGAACAGATAAAAAAGGGAAAAAACCAGCACAAGAAAGATAGTTGACTCTTCCGTCACTGCTGGGTGCGTAGGTTTAAGTATTTTGTGTGCGTTATATTTTTGTATAATTATAAGTATCACTATATATGTAATATCATTAGAGAGATTTAGATCTGTTTATACTAGTTAGGAGTGAAACTTTGTAAAATTATGAACTAAGGGTTATGATTGATGATAGTAAGTGGTTTAATATTATTTGTTGTGAACTGTGGATTGATAATGTGATTATTAGGTGATGAATTTATTAGGATAAGTCAAAACTTTAGGGGAGACTCTGTCGAAATTTTTGGATGAATATTGAGTGTAAGAGGCTGACATTGTATTATATACATAGATGTAGCATATATGGTATTATATGTTAATCATGATATTACTTTTACGAAGAGGGTTGCGACAATATTGATTTATTAGAAGTTATTAAGATGAATGCTTCTATTTAATGGGTTCATGAATATATTAAGAATAAATAATATACATGTATATATCTAGTGGTATGTGATCCATGAACTTATAGGTTCATGTATATTTAGATTCACGTATGTATTTAATAGGTAGACTCCTATAAATACTTCTTGTATGTTTCATCCATCATCAAGCAAATTGCACAAGGTCTAGTGCAAGATTCAAGTTCTTCATCTCTTTCTTGAATATTTTTTCTTGTTTAATGTTTCTGTGGTCACTTCTTGAATATTTTTTCTTGTTTAATATTTCTGTGGTCACTATATTTCCATCAGAGAGTTATCCTAATTAAATTCAAACGGAGGGACTGGGTACCAAATTTTGGCAATGTGTTGCTGCAAAGTACCTCAAGTTGGCACATGTGAGTTCTCACGACAAAGATACCGACGATTTGCGCCCATCGGGACCGCCATTTTTCACCATCCGTCCTTGATTTTGTCTCCTACCCACTCGAGCAGCAAGCCAGCAACATGTTTGTTCAAAATTCCATTGCAACCCTCAAAAATGTTTAGAATGGTTGCTAGAAATGACAGATGGTGAGTGAAAAATGTTGAAAAGGACGATGGTAGTTTAGTCATTTGGTTAAAAAAGAGGTATACACTGAGTGAATTTTGAACGTTGCGTGCATTTAAGCATGCCCGCGACGCGATTTGTGCCATAGTATCTCTATTTTAATTTTTTCTTTTTTTATGATAGCTGGTATCTATGCATTTAATTAGAGTTTATATAAAGTTTTATAATTTTTAGAAGAATTCAATCATTTGAATGTATTTAATATTAACTTTCACAAACTACACAAATATTATAATATACTTAATAAAATTTTTTGTATACTTTTAAATTAAAAAATTATAAAAATTTAAGTATTTAATAATGTTTTTTAAAACTTTATTTAAATTTAGAAGGTTGAAATAGACTTATCATCTAGCAAACAACTAGGAAGAAAATACACAGAAAATATATGCCTAATATATAAGAAATATACAAATAATATATTAAAAATATGAAAAAAATATATACTCATGATAGGTCATTAAATATAAGAAATATACATATAATATAAATGATATATCATAAATATACAAAAATATACGTACAATATTTTTTTTGTAAAGATGAGTTGTATTATGATCAAAAAAATAAACAATATACATAAAATTAATTTTCTGCAGAGATGAATTACATAATGATCAAGAAACAAACTGTATATATATAATATTCAAGAAATATATTGCAAATGTACAGACTCTAAAAAAGAAATATACAAAACCTAATTTCATGTAGGGATAAGTTGATTATTAATTAAAAATAGATTGTATACACCAAATATACATAAAATATACAGACTAATATATAGAAAATATATACGATGTATGTACAAATTAGTTTTCCTTTACAGATGTGAATAATGATCAAAAGAAACAGACTATATACATCAAATATATATAAAAATATACAAGAAAAATAATTTCCTGCAAAAATGAATTATACAATGATAAATAAACAAATTATATACTTAAAATATACAAGAAATATATCGCAAATATACCGCTTATACACGCAAAATATACATAAAATATACAAAACCCAGCATCAGGTAGAGGGATGAGTTGATTATTAATCAAGAAAATAGATTGTACACACCTAATATATATAAAATATATAAAAAATATACATAAACTACTTTCCTGCATAAATGAGTTGTATAATGATCAAGAAAACAAACTGTATACATCAGATATACAAAAAAAATATAGAAATATTTACAAAATATATGATAAATATACATAAAATATACACAAACTATTTTCCTACAGAAATGTTGAATAATGATAAAGAAAATAGAATATATACACCAAATAGATAGAATATATACCAAAAATTTATATAAAATATATAAAAAAAATGCACAAACCACTTTCTTGTAGAGATATTGAGTAATGATTGAGAAAATAGAATGTATACACCAAATATACAAAATAGTAAGATTGTCGCTATAATATATTCTCTGTATACGTTAAATATATAAAGTGTACACTAGTTTGTATACACAGACATATTTATGTAATATGAAGAGAGTGTGACCATATCCAAAAGTTGTCAGTGGTAACCAATTACAACTGTGTATATACATAAAATATATTTGAAATATACAAAAAATATATACAAACTTATTATTTTGATGGCAAGAGAAAGAAGATTTATTACAGGTCACTGTATACAATACAGAAGATATATTAGAAATATATAGAAATATACATAAAATATTTTTTTTTGTGGAGATGTTAAATAATAATAAAAAATAAATGAATGTACACATAAAATATATATAAAGTGGGCTAGCCATTTTAATTAACATCGCACTCCTAATTTTTTATTTTTTAAAGAAGATAAAAATATTAAAAAAATAAAAATTAAGAGTGAAGTAGTTAAATAAAAATAGTGAAATATATTTAGTTCATCTGTATATATTATGTCTATCTTTATATATATTCATCAATATAATATAATGTATATATAAATATATATTTATAGTTTTGGCATATATCCCTGTCTTTATAAATATTCTATCAAACACTTTGTTTCTATTTCAGCAAACTAATTTTTTTGGTTAAATGAAAATATCTTTCCCTTAATATGTTTTATTAAATATGAAAAGAAAATAGTTTTCTTTTTTTATTACTGGTTTCTTATTTATTTACTATTTTATAATTTTTTTTGGTTTAAAATGATAATATCTTAATTTTTAATATTTTGTAATTAAAATTTGAATATATGTATAACATGGTAATTTTTTAATATGTTTTTAAATACTTTATATAAACTTATTTTTTCCCATTTGTTAAAATATTTAGTGTATGCTCACAATCAAGGCCGAAGACAAGCGTCCAAAATCTTTATGATCGGGTCCGGTGCGGCAATTGGAACAGGAGGCCGGTGATCGAAGGAAATGGAGAAGCTTCTATGGCTGAATCAGATTGTCTCAGAGCCATTCTACTTCTCTCACTTCCTTGCTTTCTTCTCCTACTTTGCAATCCGCTTTTCTGCGTCTGATGTTTTCTCTCCTGATTTTTCCCATCATCTTCTGCGTCGCGTAATCAGCATCTCCCTCTCCTCTTTTCTTGTTTTTTCGTTGGTAAGATTTTTCTCCTTTGATTTTGGTCGTAAATATCTCTCTTTTTCTGTTTGTTCTTCAGGAGATCCAAGGGATTTTAGCATTATTGGTGTTCATTGTTGTAAAGGTGCGAGTTTTCTTTCTCCATGACATTTCGAACAAAGTTTAAAGAAGACCTAAATTCGTCGATATTCTTCTTCTTCTTCTTTTCTTAATCGCAATCAACCTTGGATATTGGTTTCCTATTGTTCAACAGCTAGTCAAAGAGGAAACTTGGGAAGCCTTTGTTGCCGATACTTTGTTTGTCGCGAAGGTGCTGCTGCTGCTGTTGTTTTTGTTGTTCTTCATTTGGTGTGTGTTTTCAGTTCATTTTGTTTCAGTTGCCAAAACCACATTTAGTCCTAGAATACGTATGCCCCACCTCTGCTTAATATGATTATAATTGATACTGATCTCTCTGTAATCATACGTACAGGTCTTTCTTCTTCTACTTGCTTCCGTTATTGATTATCATTTGGCACTCTGTTATGCGGTTGGTTTTTTAGGTATGCATTTAGCTGCCATTTGTTAATTTCGTGATGCTAAATTGGAAATAAGAAGAACTTTTATTTATTTATTTATTTTTTCAATTTCTTGGTGTTACTACGAGTTACAGTGGCAGCATGCTCATGGTTATAAGTTCGTTCATGAATTTATTTATTTATTTTTGTCAGGAAATAAAGTAGTTCTATTTGAATTTCATTTGCAGTTGTGCCGGGCTGTTAATATTTGTGTTTGTATGGGATGAAATTTGGCAATAAACAAATTATCACTAAATGACAGATCTTGATCTGGTCTTAGTATATGTAAGCATTCATGATAAATTAATCTCATGTCATTCTTCTGGAACTCTAGTTAATATGTGAGCATATACTAATATTATACTTAAAAAAAGTGAAATTAAACTTGCTAATTGATTAACCCTTGGAGACACCTACCTTTTTCCAAATATTAGATTATTATTCTGCACACAATGCTTTGAAGATGTGAATCATGATATGAGTGTGAATGATTATGGGATTTCCAAGCTTTAGTTGATTCCATTTGTGAGTTCACGAAGTTTACATGCTCAAAGGGTATGGTCCTAGCCTTTTGAGGAAGAACTAGATTTGGATTCACTTACTAAAGGTAACTAGCCATATGCATAATTGATAGTAGAACTAGATTTAGCGAAAATAGTAAATGTTGCTTCACTATGACTTGTAGACCATGGGTTTGAATCCAACCTAATTCTGGAGCTCAATTGTGGCTACTGCAATTATTGATCCATTCCTAGACACTACCATCATGCCAGCCTCATGCGTTCAGTATGTTGTTTGTTTCTTTTTTAATTAAAAAATGATGAAAAGCCATTGAACTTGACCCCTACTTTGTACCAAGTATAGTAAACTTTGATCATGAATCATGACAACCATTGGTTGAAATTCTTAACAACTTCGTTTAGTTTGTGCTTTGTATCTTTGTCGATTACAATTGTTGCAATAGTTTGAAATTATATTTCTCTTTGGTTAAAGCTTGATCTAATTGTTTTTGATTTATTTTTATTTTTTTTTTCTGTCATTTGGCAGTTATATTTGTTTTGACACATCAACCACCATATGATGGCCTAGGTATGAGCTGAAATTAGATATGGACCTTTTTATTTCGTATCATTGTTTGTGTTGTTTTTGGATTGACTGGTGTCTCAAAATGGCTCAGTCATTTGAATTTAATATGACCTATGTTTGGCTAAGCTATGTATGACATCAACTAGAGAAATGGCTTTTCAACACATCTTCTTTGCATTTGGCATCACGAATTGGATGAAATGCATTTCCTTTTTACTGTATTCTATCATTTGGAAACCAAATTGGATATAATTAAAATAATCCATATTACCCTTTAATCCTGCCACAATGACTTTGTTGAATTCTGTGAAATTGGGGAAGAGCTGGGGGGTGGGGCTAATAATCCAACTTAAAAGAAGATTGTCTTGAATGTGGAAAGATGGTGATGCACGGTTGCAGCTGAAGATGAGAACATCATCTTCTTCTTCCTTTATAATTGCCTCTTCTTATTTAAAAATAAAAACAAGATTTTCTTGTGTGTGGGAACATGATGATGAACAATTGCAAAGGAAGATTCTTGGAATAAAAAGAAAAAGAAAAGAGAAACCTCTGCAATTACCTCTTTCTTGTTAAAAAAACAAGCTGTAGTGATCGCAAAAAATCACAAATCTGATATTGCGATTCACCGCAATTGCGAAACCAGGTCTTTTTGTTAGTTATTAATTTTGAAAAACTGTTTACAGTTGAAATAAAAGTAATGGGTTTTAGAGTTTTTATTTTTTAACTAAAATTTCTCCGGTGTTGCTCCACACACAATTTCACTCTATTTTCAATTCTGTCATATCCGATCCTATCAAATCTGATCATGTCTTATAAAAGTAATTCTATCCTACTCCGTGCTCCAAACGACCTCTTACGACAATAACTTCACTGTGATTGAAGCTTTGACTGTTTTTAACCTTTCTTTTTTGTAATATAGACTTTGCTATATCTTATTCTTCAAAGCAAGTGCCCTCCTTGTGTTTATTTAATTGTTACTATTTTTTGGGTTGGGTGGTGCTGAAGGGTGAGGTTACTTGATTTCTCTATCTTCTGGTTTTATGTTTCATCATTTTTTTTTATCTTAATATATGATCGGCTTTTGATGTAACTGAAGTTGGACAGTTAGTTCAGAGTGAGGTCACTTGGTTGACAAGACAACAATCGGTCCTCAATAAACATTGTCCCTTTGGACTGTTGGAATAGTGCTTCATTTGGAGATGATATAAGTAGAAATGATGCAATTTTAAACATTTAATGTTCTCCACTAATGTTGACATGGTCCCTTCTTCTTGATTTTTACAAGATGGATGGATGAATAAGATACTATAATCATGAATTCTTGTTCTTCAATTGACCTCTTTTAGGTGATTCAAGTAAGTTGACACCATTACAACTGGAAGTCTTATTGACTGAAGGCAGTATATCAAGATTTTGGTTGGTTAGTAAATCATACCACTTTTATGAAATTCTTGATATTCTTTCATTCTAATTCCTTTCTCAATATTCATTATTATTTATTTATTAATTTATTTTCTCTTTGCTGAGTCATTCTAGTCTTTATTATTCTTATTATTTGACATATAAGTGAATGAATCTATGAAATAACTAAGAAAAATAAAAGTCCAATGCTTGGATAGAGCAACTGATTCTAAATAGAATGATTTTGAGTATCTTGTCATTAGTTAAAAAAAAACCGTCACCCATTATAAATAAATATATATTATAGTATAATAAATAAAATAAATAAAAAAATATTTTTTTAGAGAAGAAACAAATTTATTAAATGATAGAAAAGTTGATATTTGTTGCCACAATACACTACCTTCCTGCAACATTACAATGAGGGCAAAATTAGACTAAAAACAACCCCAATTCAAGAATCAACCCTCAATTGACACACCATTACCCTACGAGAAGCATGAAATCAAGAAAAGCAATAAATAAATTAAAAATACTTTATTGTACTAAATAATTATATTATACAATATTTATAATTATATTATTTAATACAATATAAGTATTTATTATATATAAAATACAAAAAGAATGAGAGAACAAAATAGAGAGTGGAAAGAAAACAAAACAAAAAATTTTGATTGGTTAATAAAAATACATTCAATGTTAATAAAAATATCAAATTATGGGAAACTTCATATTTGGAGACTATAGTGTGGATGGCTTGCTAATGTTTTTTTTTTCCTATTCTAATGTCCCAATTTTCGATTTCCATTGGTAAACTGTGCACATGATTGACTTGAGTATTTTATTTTTTTTTGGTTTTCCTAATTTAAAATTTATTATTCATACATTAGAATCTTCTTAAATGTTGATCCAATAAATTATTCTCTTAAACTTTGAGATCGGAAGTGATAAATGTTACTTATGGAAATATAGAAGAATTCCAATAGCCTTTAAGGTACAACACAACCTGGGCATTGGGTGATGTTTTGGTCACATCACTATTTATCTCTCCCTCTGCTTAAAATTTTTCATTTTTTTTATTGAGAATGTGTTTGGTCTACATCATACATCGGGTACACGAACTCTCAAATTGGGACTCCAAGGTCTTGGTAGCTAGTAGTATTGTCGTGATTTGTCCCTGTTGGGACTTCAAGGTTTTTGGTTGTTAGTATTGTGGTGACTTTTCCATCACTTATTTGTGCACTCATGTCCATTTGCATACAAAGTAATAAAGGGGTTTTCACGATAAATAGGGCAGTTTAACTCCAATGCTTCAATGAAGATATTGCTTTTGTCTTGAAGAAAACTTTATTTGGATTAAGGAACCCATCAGTCTTTCTTCACATCATAAGATGCAGATGGAAAGAGATAATGCTTTCTAATAGGCTAATAGAGACCTGTCTTATTTTGCATTTCAGAGTTCAGATTCACCTGCTTTTCCTTTCTACCTTTTTTTTCTTAGCCACTTTTCAATTCTATTTTTATAAATGTCATAAAAGAGTCCTAACTCTGATAATCATAGTAGTTAGAATCAATTTTAATCATGGACACATTCTATTCACAATTGGTTCACCCAAAATGATTTGAATTGGTTTTGTGAACTTCTACACCTATGAGGCTATGGATTGTAAGTAAATCTCGATGAATTGATCTGAAATGAGAAATTGCTTGAGAACAGTAACAACCATATATTGTCGCCATATATATACTTAATATATACAAATATGCAATTTCCATGTGCATTATGAATCAGCGATCCAAATCCAATTAAACTCAGCCAGCCTCCCAAGGATTCACTTTCCATTCATGATTTTGACTAACTTGTTCATGTTGGAGCCTTATATCAGGTGCTAAGGATTAATGGAGCTACTATGAGCACCAATGAGGGTTTACTATTTAAGATGCCAAAGTTGTGTCTAGACTTTAGATTATTTTCTATTCTCAGAATTCGTTTTCTGCAACTTACTGAAGAAGAAGAAAACCGCAATTTCTGTTAAACACTATTCAATTTACCTTTTTATGTTGTTAGAGATTCTAATTTGTCTCACCCTAATTTTCTGCACATCTACGCCGATTATTAGGATGAATTTTCACTCTCATTCTGACATCATTGACCCTTGGTTTGCAAAGCATGAGCATTTAAATAGTGATAATATTGATGTCGAATACAAAATCATTTTATGATGTAAATATCAATTCGATTTATAAGAAACATCTAAACTTTACCAAAGACCATTTTGTAGAACATTATGTGTTAGGAGCCCCTCCGACTGCACAACTGGCACAACAATCTAGTGGCTAACTGCTCTGTCACTCGTTCGACTCTTGTTAAGCCTTATCACCGGTGACCAAATCATTAGAGTATAATAGCAAAGGATAGTACACAAAATAAAAATATCACTTCATATTTACGATGGAAATTTTAAACTGTTTATATACATTGAGGAAGCTTGCTTCTTACATTGCACTTACGCTAGCATACCTATACAAAAACTCATAACTAAACTGACCTAGTATTACATTGGTAATACTCACTCAATCAACACCCTTTTGCCCTTATCTAATGTTGAAGGACCTGAAATAGTAGAAGAATAGTGAACTCAAAGAAACCACGAGGCTCAGTAAATAGTGAACACAATCTACCACTTATCACAAATATTCTGAAAACTAACATGAATGCAAGAACAATTAAATAATGTGCAAATACGCCATTAACAATATGAGATCATGATCAATCCAACAATTAAACACATAAGCCTAAGAAAAATCTAATGTCCACACTTTGAAAGCCTTTGCAAGCGAGGTTCAACATCTAAAGATTCATCCCAACTTTCATTTGTGAGCTGTTGCTGGCAATAACACATTTGTTAAGCTCACTGAACCTACTTGCAGATCTAGGCATGACCTTGAAAATTCGGAGCAATAAATCCGATAAAACCAGGCAATTCATGCTACATAAATCAACATATGCATACCAAATGTATACAGTCAGAATCAAATGCATAAGGTGATAAATTAAAAGTACTATTTAGTTGTTCAAGTATTCCTCTTTCCAAACTTGTGATCCTCAAGTCCTTAGTAACCTGATTACATCAATATCCAGATTACATCAATTTCATTAATCATGGGATTCTATATGGTTTGACTCATTCATGTTCTGCAGTTTATTTTCCTGTTTAACTTCTTGGTCAACCTTTTGATTAATTGGTCCTTGATGGTCAAAGTGTGTAAACTTTAGTTAAGTGGCGTAGTTTACCTTGGTTAGGTCTATTATATCTAAGATTTTCAAAAATTAACTTGGAATTCACCTATAAATTTCAATTTCATGATGGACCCCTTGTTTTAGATTATTATGTAGAATTTCCCGAGATCTCATTCTAACTCCAATTGGTTTGAAATTTGGTGGAGTGTTTACTCAACTATTCAAGTATCTTTAAGAATTTTTCTAGAATTTTTCAATATACTTTCGTCTCTGTTTTAGTTGATGCAAGTGTTAACTGTCCATTCCCTATACCAAGGCCCTCTCTGCACCATTTACTTCCTGATTTTTCTGCAGTCTGTCCTCACATTGGATTGTTATGAAAATTTCTATAATTACACTAGAATTCTCAAGATTTACCCAGAATTTTAGTTCGCATTTTTCTGAGATCATTTTGGTAGGGTTTCTAACTCAATCTCTTGCTTGTTATAACTGTCATTAGAGACAGAGACAGTCAACTGTTCATTGCTCTCGTTACCCTACCTCCCCTAGGTCCTATTGAGATGATTTCTGGATAGTAGAAACTTGAGTATTCCAGGAGCATACTTACTAAATTTCAAGTCCATATGAGTTTCCTAACACCATTTTCTAAGTTTCCAAACATTACCCGAAAACTGTGTTTACTGGCAGATAGTCTATGAACATGCTACATTGTCGAAATTTTCTCAGCATAGGATACTTAACTAATTGCAACCAAATTTTGCTTAATGGTTCCTTACCCCTAAGCTTAGTCCCAGTGACTTTCTCATAGTTTTTGGACTAAGGTAGGTCCTTTCTAGCCATGGTTTCATTTGGCATTTCTATTGACAGCAACTGTAACATCTACAAGTGTACAAGTCTTTCATGTGTGCAAGTCCTTAGTCTCACTTACACTAAGTCCAGGAAGGGTAATTCTCCTAGTTTGGTCTCTATGTTATTCATGGTTTTAGAATTCCGCCCACACACACGTCTATACACAGAACATTCATCACACAATTCACAACTCACCCTTAAAGCATCAACATCATCGTTGAAATATAAAGTTTACTTCAAGAATACTTCTAGGTCAGTTGAAAATCTCCCCATGTGATTGTACTCCTTAGCGCTTGGCTGTTAACTGTGTTGTGCAGCTTGTTATGTTATTCAATTTGACACCAATATCATCAAATTTGGAGTAGCAATGGAACAACAATGGTATGTGGAAGATGGATTGCAGGTTGATGGGTTGAAGGAGATAAAAATAGAGAAGATGAAGATGGGCTGATTTTGGTATCTTTATAAGACATTTTTGAGTTGCCACCTTACTTCTTGATTGCCACTTCTCTTCTCTAGGGCAGCATGCAATGGGCACCACCTATCTGCAGCTTTCTTAGTGCTCAAGCTCCTCATCTATAAAAAGAATGTCCACTAAGTGCCATTCATTTCATTTAAATGTATTTTATTTTTTATTTTATTTTTATTTTTTTACACCATATTCTTAATATATACTTCTCTTTAAGATGGAATAATAAAATTTATGTTTTCTCTTTAAATTGAGGGTCATTACATTATGAGCCAAATAAAATAAGTAAAAAAAAAAATCATAATCAACAAATATTGACATTTTGGAAGAAAGCATAATCTATACGGAATTGTTTTTGAAAAATGTTTCAAAATTTTTAATGAATTTTATTAAATTATAGAGGGTGTGTGGATTCATATATCATTAGGGAAAAATAACTCGAGTCAAGATCTGAATCATTTGCATCTTTTCTTCAAAAAATAAATATGGTTTGCCCATCGCTACACTACCAGTTCCCTGGCAACACTTGGATTTTGGATCATGTTTCTTGCAACATAACACGAATAAAGCAGGACACATCCATATGATTTAAGAAAAAATGTAAACAATAAAAACAGATCAAGAAACAGCAGACAAAAAAAGTAGTTGCGACCTGAAGTCCTAGTTGGGTTGCAACTACAAAGTTGCATAGAGCATAATGTAAAAAAAAATGAAATAAAAAAAATAAAAAATTATCGGTCGAAAGCATCCAAGCATCCAAGCACATCCAAGCACATCAATGAGAAACCTAATGGTTGGAAGATAAAAAAAATTTACTCTTGCAATTCTTTTGTAGGGCTTAAAATTCTGATTTTGTTGTAAGCTCCCAACATTTAGAATTTGAATTAATTTGGACAAGTTTTAAAAGCTTTTAAAAAAATTTTATAAAAATTTAATTTGCTAACTTGGAAAAATTTAAAGAATTATAGTGTAACGACCCTTAATTTTGTACAGTAATTGGAACCGGTCAATGATATTTATGTGCAAATATTGTTAAATTAAAATTTCAAACTTTGCATTGGAATTGGAATATTAGAGAAATAATATTTGACTTGAAATTGGATAGTGGTTGTATGAAAATATAGTGAATTATAGAGTATTAGAATGAGAGGAGGAGGGGAGGGGGGCAAGCAAGAGGTGACTATTTGCATTTAAAGAAAGGAGAGAAGCAACACAAATAACTTGAGGTGGTAAATCAAAAGTTTTATAAAAACCTCTCTACATCAAACTCATCTTCTTCTCCATTTTTCTGCAACTTTTCCATCTTCTTCCTTGTCTTTGAGGATGTTTACCTCACTCATTTTTACTCCAAATCGCGTGAAATTGGTGCCAAATTAAAGAGAATGCGTTGTATAACATAGTTGAATCTCGTAAGTTTAGAACACCATAGCTAGTAGAAAATTCTGCTGAACGGAGCAATTCGAGAAGGGATATTTTGTATTCTTTAGGTTGAAATGGATTTTGTGTTAAAATTAGATGGTTTGATGATGGGATTATGACTGGATGCTTTTGTGATGAATTAATGATGATGTGGGGATTTAAATGAAGTCATGAGAGCAGTGTTGTTAAGGCGTTGCCTAGGCCTCACCTAGGTGCCGTCTAGGCGTCCAGGCCCTCTCAACGCCTAGGCGCTAGGAGGGCTTCTCTGTAAATTAAAAAAAAAATAGGAGGGCTTTTAATTAATTAATTAATTTTTTAATTTTAACCTAAATCTAATAACTTCGTTCTCAAACCTCTCAAAGTCAAACGACTCAAACCAACTCCAATGATCATCTCTGAGACTCCGGCGATCATCTCCGACGAGCAACTCCGACATCTTTTTCAGTGAGCGATTTTGATGACTCTCCATCTCACTGTGCCTGTCTCTCCCTTTCTCTTGGCTCTCTCCATCTCTCTTTCTGCTCTCTTTCAACATCTTTCCAGCTCTGTTTGCTATGCCTCTATCTCTATTTGCATCTCTCCCTCTGTCTTTCTACGTCCCTCCCTCTCTCTCTACTCTCTTTCTCTCTATCTTTCTATGTCTCTCTTCTCTCTCTATCTACATCTCTCTTCTATCTCTTTACGTATCTCTCTATCTCTCTCTCTCTCTCGCAATTAGCTCTTCTTTTTTGAATGTTATGAATATAAAGTATGTGAACTTATGATGATCATGATTTTATCATAATGTATTATCTAATATGTCATTATTTATAATTTTATAATTTATATATCATTAATTAATTAAATGTAAAATATAAATAAATAAAATTATAAAAAAGTATTAAACAATTTTTTTAGGAAAAAAAAATCTATATATATATATTTGGTAAGGGACCAATAAATAAATAAATAATTCTTCAGGAATTTTTAAATAATTATTTTAAGGACTGCCTAGGCGCCGCCTAGGCCCCGTCTTGCCTTATTGAGGCTTACCGTCTTAAACCGTCTTACCGCCTTGACAACATTGCATGAGAGTGTTGAGACCTTGACCAATTCACGGATAAGAGGTTGGATATCATGATGAACCCATAGTGTTGCAATCGAGTTCAACATTTAGCGAGCGTTTTGACAATTGAACCATTCGACTGAGGCACAAAACCGTGATTGTAAAGAGGGTTAGAATGTTCTAAAAATCTTGATATTCAAACCATAGATAGACCCAAGTAGGAGGGATAACTCTGTGAAATTTCATAGCAATTGAACGAATGGATTGCTCACAAACAATTCACCAAGTTGCTATGTCTATAAGAGTTGTCATAGAGCATAGTTTTGACTAAACTTTGAAACATCGAAAACCTATGGTAGGAAGGTCATTTGGAACTGAAATTTGGTGTGAATGTACCTAAACTAGTCAAGTACTTGGTGTTAGAAAAAATCAGAGCCAACTGATTTGGAAGACAAGAAATCAAATAGATGAATAGACCGAGGTTGCAGGCTTTGTCAATGGCAATTGAATATGGAACTTGGACTTAGAAATCATACCAAACGATGTCTAAAAACTCCAAAGTAAAATTTTGGTGAATATTTGAGGTGTCTAGTGATAATCTAGAAAATTTGACATGAATCTAATATGTGGATTTGTTACAATGAAAATGGGAAAAAGATGATGCAGATTGTGTGTCTGTTCTAAAATAGGACAAGGTCTAAAGGGTGACCTAAAATAGGGCCTTAATAAACTCTGATCAGAAGATTCTCAGTGATACCAGCGTGGTTGAGGAAATTCTTGACAAAATTTGAGATTTATTTAGTTTAAAATATAGTCTAGGAAAAATTTACAAGTCGACCTAGTGACATAAAACACAATGTACACAGTACCTATACTATAATCCAAGGGTTTTTTTTTTTTTTGTGAAGTCTTGGATTTATCAGACTTAAACATGAATAACTAGACCACCTAAGTTGTATGTGACGTGCTTTGACCCATGAGGATCAAATGACTAAAGAGTTGGCCAAGCGGTTGATTTAGAATTGTATTGTCTATGAATACAAACGAAGTGTATATGAACCCATGTGACTGAGACAATTGATGTGATCAGGGTTTTAAGGGATCGAGGACTTCGTGATTAAAAGAGAGGGAATAGCATACAATTGTTCTAGTGTCTTTTAATTTATTGGTTTGGATATTTCTATTCTGTTAATATTTGTTCATATATTGCATATTTGGCTTTATCGGCATGAGATGCATGCTTTATCAAGATTTGCTTTAACTTTGAATTTTTGAGGCTTGCATGGATCCAAGAGTGTTATTTGATGAGCTTACATGTTGCTGCGGTAACGCTAATTGTAAGCAATAGCCAGCATATATGAGTCTCTGGTATTGGATCAATTAGCTCACAAGAGTTCCAAGGTTGGACGTATGTGATTTATTGATGTATGAACATGATCGTGTTACTGTTAATTGATGGGAATTATCATGTTTGCATTGAATGTTGTACGTGCATCCATGTGTTATCAAAATACTTGTATGAAGTGATAAATTATGTTATTACCCACTGAGCCTTGTGGTTTTCTTAGGGCTCACTACTGTCTATAATATTTTATAGGTCCTTGCATGGCGGATAAGGGGAAAGATAAAAATTATGTTACTCCCATCTCCTTCCATATTATCACTCCCTTTCTAGAGAAATGACTCATCGATCTCTCAGTCTTCCAAGCCATTAATTTTGGAAATTTGAAAATGGGGAGATAATATATGGGAATGGCATCAAACACAATTTTTATTAATTTCAACTGTACGCATTTGGACAAAAGACTCCTCTTCCAACCATCTACAAACTGTGTTTAACAGCTGGCTCTCAAAAACGCAAAATCAGAAAGGCAAAATAAAAAAGGCAAAACTCGTAAATTTCCTCTCCAAAGATGACCCAAATAAGATAAAAGGACAATGACTCATAAAGCAACCACACTTCTTAGCAATGTCATTAACCTCCTCCTCAAACATCCTCATGCCAACAATATTACACTTCCCAATATTCAACTTCGTACCTGACACCCAGCAGAAAAGCCTAAATGATCTTCAGGGTGACCCCAAAACTGACATCATCATTATCCTAAAGGAACAAGCAATCGTTTGCAAAATGCAAATGGGAAACTTTAACCCCAAGATGACCTGGGAATAACCATTTAAACACCCCCATTTTAGCTGCTTTTTCCATGATCCTTGCCTAAGACCTTTGGGAGCCACAATTTTATCTCTCAGATGCCCATTAATAACCACTGAAATATGTAACTGAAGACAGATAACCTTTGATTCATCTACACCATCTATCATGGAAATCCTTCATATGATAGACAAACGAAAGCAAGTTCCAATGAACCATGTCATAATCCTTTACAAAGTCTATTTTAAAATCTAAGTGTTGTCTTCTTTTTTATTCTCTATTCCTCTACTTCCTTGTTTGCTATTAACAAGATGGCATCTATGATCTGTCTACCATGAGCGGACACCATTTGAGTTTCTATAATCGTTTTGCTTTAGATTTTAGCGACAATCCTATATAAACTTGTAATAAGACTTACAGGCCTGAAATCTTTTACTTTTCTGGAGTGCACCTTCTTTGGGATAAGAGTAATATAAGTCTCATTCACCAAAAACTTAATAATTCCATTACTATAGAACTCATCAAACACCTTCTTAAGATCACCCTGAACAATATCCCAACACTTTTACTTACAGGCCTGAAATCTTTTACTTTTCTGGAGTGCACCTCCTTTGGGATAAGAGTAATATAAGTCTCATTCACCAAAAACTTAATAATTCCATTACCATAGAACTCATCAAACACCTTCTTAAGATCACCCTTAATAATATCCCAACACTTTTAGTAGAATTTTAAAGTAAATCCATCAGCCCTCAAAGTTTTATCACTATCACAACCAAAGAGTGTCTCATGAATCTCTTCCATAGTAAAAGGGACTTCTAGATTAGATCTACTCTTCTCAGAAATTGGATGCCATTGTATGCCTTCAACCCTCCATAAGGAACTTTTTTTAGCTGTGTATGAATTAGTGCAAAAAACCAAGCATCTCCCGGACAATATCTTCTTCTGTAAGGAACCAAAGACGTGCCAAATCTTTCTAATTTTGTAATTGCATTCTTAACACACATTTGATGTAAAATTCTATGAAAAAAAGGCCAAATTGCTTGGCCGTCTTCCACCCATTGAAACTTTCCTTGTGAGCTGCTAAACAATCCTGAAGAATAATAATATCATGCAATTTGCTCCTTTATTGCATTCCTCTCATTGAATTTGTCCTTGATTAGACCCCTATTCCCTCTTAACCATATTTTGGAGCCTAGTCTTTTGGAACAACTCTTCCTATTCTGATCTAAAGCTTTAAAATTCTTGCACTTTGGAGATGATACAAAGGAGGCTCCCAATTTGTCTCTTTCATCTCATTGTTGTGTCCTTCAAAACAGGGAGGTGATGATATTAATCACATTTTCTTCGACATTTGGTTGTCAAGAGTCTCCAAATGCCAACAGGTGGAGTCTGGTTTAACCCTGGACCAAATAACTTCACTTTCTAATAATATAGAGAAAAGCTTCAGTGAAATTACTTCTTTTGCTTACCCTGTTGATGATTTGGCTTGATCGCAAATAGTAGTATCTTTCACAGTGCACAGTGCTGTTCAACCTGTTCTAACATGTGGGGTGATAATATTAAACTTAGGGTGAGCTCTTAAAATTTCGTTTCTCCCTTTGCACAGGGATTTTATATCTCTGATTGGTTTACTAGGTTGGAACAATTATATGAGTGAGTAGGGGTTTGTCTTTTTGGATTTGCTTTTTTTTCCTTGTTAGGTAGCTAACTTTTTACTTTGGATGTTGCTATCACTTCTGGCAATCAAATTTTTGTGGTTCTCTATCTCATTTTATAAAATTTTATCTTGTTTCTTCTTAAAAGAATTATATTTCTCCTTAAAAAACGACTAGATTGTTGGTTAGAGCTATTTTAACTTAATTTTAATTTAATTAGATCATTGATGGTATGAAAACATGCTAGAGCTTGGTTGTAGGAGAGATTTTTGTTTGGGAAAGCACATGTTTTGTATTATCTGATTGATTTTTTATACTGATTGAGGCAAAATACCAAAACATATTACTTCTCGGTCAGCCAACATGGGCATGTAAATTTGGAAGAACATCAAAATGATAAAATTTATAATGTACAAACAAATAAACTTATGATTTAAATAAAAATGCAATGTCATAAGAAGAAAGTGAGAATGTCAAACAAATTGAATCACATGTCAAAATATACAGTGAAAATGCCAAATTAGCTAACATTCTAATTGGAAAAGGCAGCTAAAACTCAAGTTTTCTCTAGATAGAAACATGATTCTGTAATGTTCATATACATGCTTTAAATGGTGCATGGAATCTTCTCACAAGTTCATACCCTCATACATAAATTACCAACAAAATCCATGTGCATCTCCCTGTAAATCTGATATTAATTTCCTCTTCTAAATTCATGTGCCATTTGCATGGTCATGCAAATTTTTAGCTTGATGCAACCCTAACTTGTCCTTTAGTAATGCCCTTTAAATGGTATCTTTGGCTGCTAGTTTAAATGTGTATAATGAAGATAAGAGATGTCCTATATAGAGCCACTCGATAGATACTCAAATAGATAGAAGTGCCTTTTGAAACTTGATTTCACGATGCCAAACTTCTGCAAATATAGGCTGATTCTTTCTGATTCTGGTTTATGAGGGTTCAAAGTTGACTAATGCAATCAATTTTATCTTTAGTAGTCAGATTATGACATGGCTGTGTGTGGGATGTGTGTTTGGATGGTTCTTTTCTGAAAAGACACTGTCAAACTTTTCAGGTTGAATTTCAAAGTTTTAGTTCATCCACCTGCATTCGGACTAGTCGGTTTCTTCCCGATCTTTCAATTACGTAAGTTTCTTTCCATTCTTCAATAATGAAATACACTACTTCTCTTGCCTTGTACCAGATATTGAATCTTATAACCTCTAGGTATAAGAATATATCATCTTCTAAGCCCTTTCCTAGGTGGTGTCAACAAATTTGCTTTGCTTAGGAAAAGAATTGCTCTTTCCATGTTTTTCTTTAATGTATTTTTTTTTCTTTAATAAATTTTTGTGTAAACTGTCCCTTTAGTTATTTTTGTTTTTAAATTGCTTATGCATTCATTTTTTTTGGCACCTCAACTTTGGTTTGTATTGCAGATACTCAAACAAAAATATCTCTTTTGGAGTAGTAGATCTCAGTCTGTTCCCAAATGTTGCAGAAAATTTTGGAATATCATTGGGTGGTAAATTTTCTAATAATCATGTTTGTTCAATGTATCTTATAAGTAATAACTTGTGCATTATTTAATGGTGTTTGTTTAATTATGCTTATTTTGAATACTACACATCCCTCTATCTCACTTCAATCTTCTTGTTGTTTGTTGGATTCAACCTTGTACTACTAGTGAGCCTAAGCCAACTTCCAACATACATATTATTTGACAATGGAGTGGAGGTTGTACGCTTTCCTGATGTAGAATTTGAAGGAAAAGTTTCACATCCTCGTGTTACTAAGGTATTTCCTGCAAATAATTTACAATGTTCAGGAGGCAATACCTATATTTAACATAGTAGTTTTTTTTTTTGTTAGTTTTTATTGTCTAATTTATCGTCTGCATCTTGTTTGGATTTACGCTATTTTTATGAATTATAACATTATTTAGCTTAGTTTCATGTGCCCCATAATGACCAACTTGAAGTGTTAGTTGATAATTTCATTTTTTTTTCTTTTGCCACGCTTAAATGTGAAATGCAATCACTATTAGTAATGTTTTTTATCTTTTGGGTTTCAGCAAGTGGATCATTAAGGGAGGAATTGGCCTGAATATGTTATTTGTTATTTGATAATACTTTTTGTTTTTTAATCAAATATAGCCTTTGTTTGCATTGAGATTCAGGTCTCAAAGGATCAAAGCTTTCATCAGTGTAACTTCTCACAAACTGCCTACACTGCAATGTAGAATAGGGTGAATAGTGTCAGCCTCGATGGCCTTACTTGATGGAGTAGACAGCTAGCTGAGTGTTTAGTTGTCAACAATTTCCATTAAGACCTGTCTTTCTAACTGAACAAAACTAACTGATAATAGAAACTTCACTCTCATGTCTATTAGATCAACAATAAATGGTTTTGTTGCTGTAACTTTAGCATCTTGAAAATCGTTTGGCTAATCTTCTATTGATGATTACTGGTTTCTCTATTGGCTACATTGCAGGGATTTCTATGCCGATATTTTGAACTTGACCGACGGCTTATTGAATATTTACACATCAAATAGACAAAAAATAATCTTATAAGCAGGGAAGTGCACTTCTCTTTTATTTCATTTTGTCTCCTATTTTTTATTTTTGTGTTCCAACTCGTTAGATTATCTTTTATTTAGTGTGCAAGTGTTTGCACAAATATTTTTATATGCCCTGTGAATTGCTCCAATCTTAAGACAGTGCAATAGTTTCCCCAGTTCCTGAGGGGTTGTGTTAACTGTTAGGAATTGTTTTTATTTTTGTCAAATTTGACATTGAAACAAGAAAGCCTTATTTCTGTTCATCTCTTCTCTACAAAATACATTGTCTTGTAACCGGTCTCCATCCTTCGATGTGGAAATATGTAAAAAAAAATGATTATATTTGAAGCTATAACAAAATGAATTTAACATGTGATTTGAAACAATTTAAGAGTTGGAAAAATGTTGGTAATTTGAATCGCCCTGGTAAAATAATGTACTTGATAAGTTTTGCCCAGTTAGGTTGTTTGCCGTTACGTTATAGGTTCCTTTTGGAGAATTAGGTGAGATAATTCTTTTCCAACAGAACAAGAAGATCGATCTTGAATTGTCCTTTGCAGATATGTTGCGGTGGAGATCTTCGACGTAATTTGAAAATGTATGTCTTTTGGTATTGCCCTTTTTGATTCAAAAATTGTTTCTTCCTTCTCGGTTCTGCTTTCCTATCTGAACATTCTTAAGATTTTGTGGATCATGCATTTTGCTTTAATGTAGACTTCTTGGCTCTCTAAACACTTTTGAGATTCTGTATTTTGCTTCAATGTAGAGTTTTTGTGATTCTGTGGATTGAGGATTTTAAACACTCTTCGATATTCTACTCTTGCGGGTGATTCCAGGTCGCTGCGGCGGGTAAATTAATAGAATTTTGAGGAGAATTAAAAATGTTAGTTTTTTATTAAAAGGCATTGGTTTGATGATCTAAGAGGAAGTTCTGTAAAAGCTAGAGAGATAAAGAATTGCTTCTTTATTGTTGTTTATAAAACTTGTTTTCCTCCAAAATAAATAGATAAAAAAACATTTTTTTTTTCTTAATATGAGGCAGCGTAAACCCGGTCCTAATGAAACTATGAATGTGGGTGGCGGTTCCTTTAGCTTGGTCGCACTTGCATCTTTTTGGGGATGGAATTATTTTTATGAGATTGAATTGAATTGCATTGTAAAATAAGATATGATAAGATTAAAGAATTGAAAACTTAATATTATAAGAAAAATGCAAAGTCCATTGTAATGGGTAATAAAAGAAAAAAAAAAAAAAAGAAAGAACGAAAAGATAGCACTATCGTTCCACTGCTGTAGAATAAAAATCAGGAAATTGTTTTTAAACTCTCAGCTAAACATAGGAAATTTGAAAGCAGTCCAATCTTCTGTAAGCCTATCACCGTCACAGCAATGGCTTCGTAGGTTCTATAACAAATATGATGAGGCCACACGACCGCAGCCGCCCGTCTATTATCTATATCTCTACTGCATTTCCTGCTTTTGGAGTGGACAACATCTACTCTTGAAACATCACTCCAAAGTGCAAGACAGAAAAGTCTTTGTTAAATGTTCGGTGTCAGAAGTATTTTTTATTTTATTTTATTATTTTTTAATTTATAAAATAAAAATAAAAATAAAAAATTTTAAGTTAAAATAAAATAAAAGATTTTTAAAATAATAAACTATTAATTTTTGAAATAAACAATATATATTTTTAAATATAAAAATATTTATTTTTAAAAATCTTAATAACATTAACTTTTAAAAATGATAAAGTGATATTTTAAAAATAAATAAATGACTAATTATAAAAAATATATATATTATATATATAATATCATAAATTGCATAATTAATAAGTTGATGTAGTTATCAAGTCTCACACATTAAAAGAGATAATCTAATGAATAAAAATTTAATAAATTAACGACATTATATATTTATTAAACAACGGGCGATTTAACCATATGGGTTACCCTTACAACTAATAAACTAACCCTTACAGCTACGAAGAGCAATTAAAATAAAAAAGGAGGCACCTAATTTTGATTATTTGTAATTAAAACTAGGAAAAAAAAACAAAAAAGAGACTTAACAGTGTTTGATAGCTCTACTAAATTTTTTGCTTTTATTTTAACTTCAACTTCTAATTGTGATAAAGGTTCACTTTGAATAAGTTAAATTTGTTGTTTTTCTTATAGAAGTTATACCTCCATTTCAATTTGAAGTTATAAAGAATATAAACTTTAAAAAGAAGTTAAAAAGAAGTTATACCTCCATTTCACTTTAAATAAGTAAAACTTTTTAAAAGAATATAAAATTTTGTTATTACCTTTTAATTTTTGTAGAGGTTAAAAAGTAAAATTATTAAACATCACCTAAATAACTTTTTTTTTCCCCTTCATAAAGAAGGAATGAGAGAATTATATCAAAACAGAAAGAGAAACAAAGAGCGTCAGATGTACTCTAACAAACGCGACAAGAGAAACTCAGTATACATGTGCTACCCAAGTTTTCTAGCGTAAACAGAAACCAAAAAGACACTTTCAACTTGGAAGCGGCTACCACCCAAGTGTAGGTAGGTGGACTCATCTCTGATTGCCGTCCCATTAGAAAGGCCCAGAAGTCCTCTTTCATGTATATACGAGAAGTGCCAATAAGAAACATAAAAGCTGTCATACAACACTATATTTGAGGTGCCTTGCCAACCATGCACAACAAGTCAAGTACAAAGTGCGAAACGAATGTATGTAAACCATTAGCAAAAGGTCCTGCTCTAATTGAAAAAAAAAAAAAAAAAATTCAGGCGGGACGTCAAAGAAAGATCATTAACATAAATACCAGCATATGTTAATATATAATGAAAGATAACAAATGCTGGGACAAATATAAATCACTAAATTGACTTGAACGCAACCAAGATATGATCCTCCAGGGTTAAATCGAAATTCCTGCCCTATCAACTCTTACAGTCCACCATGTTATGTGATTCAACTACATTTCTCACGGAATGTTTCTAACCAACGCGACAACAAATCATTTACTTTTTCCAGTGCTCCCTCCATAGAGATAATAGTAAAACTGCTCTCAACAAAAAACATTAATCTTCATCAAACAACAAATTCAATTGGCAAGAGCATTTGGCACAAGGTCTGCCATATGGATAAAAAATCTTCATTAGTTTTCCGTGTCTTCAGTTCTCTTTAGATAGATGATTGAAACATTCTTTCACCTTCTCAGCCTAACTCTCTTTACGTTTGCCAATGACCGACTTTGCCAACAACTATGTTGAGCTCAAATGGATTGACCTTGTGCAAGTGTGGCAACCCCTAATAGGAGACTAAGGTGATTGGACCTTTGAGAAGTAAAATTATCAGACATTAAACATAAGATTACTTGCCCATCCATTGATAAAGATGCTGAAGTGCTAGTGACAGAGCCAAAGGAAGGAGATAAAAGGAAAACAGAAGAAGAAAATGATATTTGTCTTAACCATGTCAGGCTGCAATACTCATATTACAAAGAACAGATAGGGAAAAGTTGAATAATATCTTCAGTTGCCTTCTGAACTCATGCTAATAAGCACCGATTCGTGCCTTAAAAATCTTTTACTTATTTATTTATATGCAGTAGACTATCTTTCCTTGAAATATAAAGCAGACTCACCTGGAATCGTTCTGCAATTGTTCGTCCATGTTGAGCAGAAGTCAGGCTTTATGCATTTTATTCCTCATCTTTTCCCCACTAATAATGCTCCACATGTAGTTACATTCATTAGGTACAATTCCAATTTAATTCCAACGTTATTTTCTACATCATTAAGGTTTTGTTTCATTAATTTTGCCCTTCTGTTTTATGCCATATTGTCCTTTTTCTTTATAGTGTTAAATGTGTTATCTTGTCCTAGCCACTACATATGGTATAGTTCTTAGATCCCATGTACAAAAACAACTAGTGTTTACTTGTATACTGCCACGATTCAATTTATCTTTTTCTTTTCTGCATCTTGAAATTCTAAGTTCTAAATTTTTATTCTTCTTCTTTTTTTTAGTGTGTTGTTTTAATTTTCAAAATCTATGTTGAGTTGATAATGGATATGATATTAAAGTATGTCAAATAAAATTTTCTTCTCCACACAAAATCTATTTTGTCTAACAACTATATCATGGGTATGAGGTTTGTATGTCTAATTTAAATATCTGTCTATTGCTTCAACCTTGATGCCTAGTAGGGGAGTAGAAGACTTGACCAACCTGACCTCGCCAATTTAGGTCAGGTCAGGTTGGTCAGGTAAAATCTTTAAAAACCTGACCAAATTGGATTGAGTCAAGGGTATTGGTTAAAAAAGTTGAGTCTCACCTAACCCAGTAGCCAAACTCAAAGGCCGGTATCCCATTTCTTTTTCTTTTCTCTTTTCTTTCTTCAAGATACCTCTTTTTTTGGCACTCGCCTACCCCTATCAAAACATCAGCTTATTGTCTTTTCACTTTTTCTCTCTCTCTTTTCTCCTCTCCTCTCTTATCTCTTCTCTCTGCAAAGGCTTGCCCACCCTTTTTTTCATCTCATTCTCTTTTTCTCTTTCTCTTTGTTGTGCACCCCATCTTCTCTCTTCTCTTCTCTCTCTTTCTCCTATTCTTCTCCCTTTTTGCAGCTCCCTCCTCGTCCTCCACCACGTCCTCGTCTTCCCCATTCCTTTTCTCTTTTTTATTGTTCTCCTTTCCTTTTTCTCTCCCTCTCAACAAGTATCCCCCTCTTCTTGCTGTTTTTATTCTTCTTTTCTCCTCTCTTTCTCTTCTCCTCCCTTTTTGCAACTCCCTACCTCAACTATCTTTTTTACATTACAAATAAAAAATACAATCAACCCGCAGAGCCAAACTTGACCTTAGGTCAGTGGGGTTTGGCTCCCCAAAACTGGGGAGGCCAGGTGGCATTGAGTCTAGCTTGCTGCCAGCCGACCTGATGAGGTTGGGTGGGTCTAAGGAGTGAAACCCAGCCTGATTACGTCCCTAATGCCTAGGCAACCATTTTTCTATGCAATACAAAAGTCAACCTACTTATCTTTGGGAAATCCTAAGTACCGTATCTTACCTTAAACAGAAATATGACAATTAAGATTTTTTTTTTGTGCACAGAAAACATTTAGATATAAGCTGAGAGTGTTCTAGATCATTTAACTCTTTCATGGTCGGCTAAAAGAATGAAGGGTGTGACATCAGAAGGACATTCATCCCAGGCTCCCTTTAAGAAATTGTTAAAGAAAAGATAATTTTTCTTGTATATTCTCTGAATTGTCATTTCCTCCTCCTCAACAAGTTTACATATCCAAAAAAAAGTAGATCATAAGCACGAGTAAGATGTGGACACTGAATTGATAAGTGGAAAGAATACAATTATGAATTTCATGCACAACAACAATTCGCAATAATGCAAATAGTCAAAGACCAACTACTGGACATGAACAGATGAACAATAATCTAGATGGATATTATGATTAATAAACTTGCAAACAATTTTAGGTTTAGAGAGGGAAGACTAAAAGCAGCAAAAACCAAGTTTAATGACTCAGAAAAAAAAAAAAGATCAAAAGAATTCAAAAGATCATGTTCACACTGGAAAATGATAAAAAAAGGTTTCAGATAATCATCAACCCTAATTTTTTCACCATTAAATTTGGTGGAAGTAATGCTTGTAATTCAACAAAAACAACAAAAGGCAAAGAACAAAAATATGTCAATAGTAGAACCAAAGAAGGGGGAAAAGTGTAGTAGATATACGGCGGAGTAGAACTGCTACACCCAAAACATTAGATGGTATTAGGAAGAGAAAGAACTTAAACCTTAATTCTATGGCTCAACTGTTGTCACCTGTTGCCATTCTCCATCCACTGCTTCTTTCCACAATGTTACATTATTATTCCCATCAGCGACAGCCAAAATGTTTCCAGTCAGAGACCAAGAGACTCTCCAGACTGGTGCCTTAAAATCGTTCAAAACCTTACCCTCCCATTGATCCCCTTCCTTTGCAACAGTCCATATAATAACAGTCCCATCCTGTGAAGCACTTGCAATCGTAGATTTGGGGAGCCCCAAATTGGGTGCCCAAGCTACATCCCTCACCCAATCAGTATGCATCTGAAGAGCAGGAAAGCAATCCATCTTCCAATTCCCATTATACAGCTTCCACACCTTGA
This sequence comes from Tinospora cordifolia, assembly GCA_030144865.1. Lineage (NCBI taxonomy): Eukaryota > Viridiplantae > Streptophyta > Magnoliopsida > Ranunculales > Menispermaceae > Tinospora > Tinospora cordifolia. Next base: position 8,302 of record JAJIYU010001388.1, on the reverse strand, counting down.
CAGTATTGTCACAACCACCAGACACAAGCTTCTGAACTGGGTCAAGCAACCCGGAACCTACAAGAGCCCCAGGGGCAGTTGATGGAGCCCATGAAACCGAAGTTACACCAACAGGATGGGCTTGATCAATCCGTGTTGTATCCCAACCACCATCAACTCTGGCAGTAAATACAGATATATTCCCATCAGAAGAGCCACATGCCAAACAGAGCCCGAGCTCATGAGGTGCCCATGAGATTGAATTCACAGATGATTTGTGATCGCTAAAGACATGGGCTTGAGTCCACTCATTCTGGTTCCCTTCCTTCCAAATGATCACTCTCCCATCATAAGAACAAGAAGCGAGAATTGAACCAAACTTTGGATGTGCCCAAGCAACCTGCCAGACAGGACCTTGGTGACCACTCAAGGTAGCAAGATGCTGATTCCCAGAGCTGCTCACCCCAATTATCTTGATGGTAGTATCCGATGATGCTGTGGCCAGACGCTTGCCGTAGTAATCCATGACCACATCGTGGACCACGTCTTGGTGACCAGTTTCAATTTTTTGAGAAGGCATCGTGTTTGGTATCTCACAGGCAATCTATTCCAACCTGATTCTACACTTCAACTGTCAAATCCAAGCAATTAAAAGATCTCCCTTCCTCCTCCGACTAAACCTAACAAAACAATTGAAAAAGTAGCATGTAATCAGGATGGCACGAGATTCGTCATTTCTATTAATATTCAGCTTCCACAACTTAGAATAAATGTATGTATGCGCCGATCTAGTATCTAAGAGAAAGAAGTCCTAGGAAGAAGCACAGATCAGATGAAGTTGCTTTGTCCTAAACTAGTTTGTGAATTTGCGTCTAAAAATTGTCAAATCAATAGCATAGATTACACAAGAAAATGAAAAGACAGCAGTATCAGTACAACATCAAGTAGAAAAATGGGATCAGATCAACCAAAAACACCGAAGCTAGGAGATCTGAGATCCAAAATGTTGACAACTTATGAAGCGTGGTTCTTGAAAGGAAGATGAAATCGAAAACCCTAGATCGAAAGAAATTCTGCGAAATCGGCAGAGGCATTCGTACCTGATTTGAAGAAAGAGTTTCGACCGAAAAGGAACGGCCTTCGATCGTAATAAGACAAACTCGATTTCCTCGCGTTTGAAGGTTCTGTAAACACTTTGAAGCTCCAAAGAAATGAAATTTCGAGCCTTCTCCGAAAAGCGGGTGTATTTGTGGATTTTTACTCTGCTAAATCTAACTTGGTTTTGTGTTTCCAGAAAGGTCCTTCCAGACCCTTAAAATCACAAAAAAAATTAGGCAAATTAAAATAATTATTATAAATAATTATCTTGAATATTTTTAAAACAATTACGTAATTCTTAAATCTTATTATATCTAAATTAATAAAATTATTTAAATATTATAATTATAATTTATGTAATTTTGTATTTCTAAAATTTATATAAAAAGATGCTTAAATTATAAAATTTGTATCAAAGTTGAAATTAAAAAAAAATAAAAAATTTTCATCTATTTCTATTCTTTTTAATTTATTTTCTTAATTTCTTGATCTTTTAGTAGTTTTGTTTTATTTTATAACATGTTATTAGCACGATCTTGCTCTTGATGAAAATATCTTGAAGATCAAAGAAATAAGGGAAAAAACTTAAAGGTATATTTTTAATTTATGAGATTAATTTTTTAATTATTATTTGAATGATACATATCTTTTGTATATATGTATGATTTAATATAAATTAAATCATACATAAAAAAACAAAAGTCATACATCAGAAATCATACATCAAATATTGTATAATATTTTCGACCAAGAAAGTATGCTCCGTAGTTGTGTCTTGTACGATCTTCGACATAAAAAATTAAAAGTCAAAATGTGAGGTGGATAATTAATTTGATATATAATCAATTATTTATTTTCTATCTTTAATTTTTATAATACAAATAATACTAAGAGTTTAAATTGATTATAGGTAAGTCTTGTCTAAAGTAAAGTTAAACATTAAAAGAGAGCTGAGTGATCTCGTTTTATGTTGTCGGTTATTTAAGAAGACTCTATTTCACTGCTCTTTCCTAAAGGTTATCCTATTAACTCATACAAATAGTATTTTTTGGAAAGAAAAATTAAGATGTAAACATTTAAAAATAAAATATTATTTTTAGTGTTATTAATATTCATACATTATTTCTTATTATAATTCTATTACAATTATATATGCGTGTTCATTTATAGATTATATATAAAGGTTAAAAGTAGAGATGTTTAATATTATGAAAAATGGTAAATATATATCTGCCTCATTAATATTATAAAAAATAAATAATTCTTATGAATAAAAGTATTAAATTGTAGATTTTGATGCATAAACAAAATAAAAATTATTTCGATAAAAAAAATTCTCATTCAAGTGGTATTATACATTCATTGAAGTAAATGTTGATTTGTTAATAATTATCGATATGGACATGATTGTAATTGTTAATATATATATATATATATATATATATATATATATATATGTGTTATAGTGATTGAAACAAGAATAACTTCTCTGAGAATTATTCTCATACTATAGTGTTCATTCTTTTCAAATAATTAATATTATGTTATAACGTACAAAAAGATTATAAATTAAATGAGATTATTTTTCTAAATTGAAAAATAACTCTAAGATGATATTTTTATCTAAATTAAAATTATAATTTTTATTAATTATTTTTATTGAGTCTATTTAGCTTGATATAATATTTTGTTTATATCTTAAGCTATATGAGAAAATTATGTATATGATTGAAATTATTTTTGTTTATATATTTGAATTAAAGACTAAGGTCTCAAAGACCCTTAAAATATTTAAAATTATTTGAATCATGTATGTTGACTGAATTTTCTTTTTAATAAATTTTTATTCATATAAATAAAAGAAAACTTTGTGATTGAAATATATATAGCTTGAAGCTATTAAAAAAATATCAGTCAAAATTTTATTATTTTTATTTATTTAAATACAAAAATATTATGGTTGATTGAGCCTGAAGTTGCAGTACCAATTAGATACAAAATATTATATGATATTTAATTTGATATATTAAAATAACAAAACTTGAAAAAAAAATTCATAGCCTAAAGCTATATAATGAAATAAATATTTTATAGTTTAAAATTATTGAGAAATAAAGTTTTGGTTGTTGGCTATCAAAAGGGGCTTTGTTAGTGAGATTTTCTAGTACAAAGCCATTGAAAAAATTATAAAATTATTATAATTAGCCAAAAGCTATTGAAATATTTTGAAATGTTAAAATTATAATACTCTGTATGTAACTAGATTGAGTTTTGCCTATAGACCTACATATATAATTATAAATTTCTAAATTAGTCGGAAGCTAATTAAGATATCGGGACCCCTTCCCTTAGCCAAAGGCGGTCCGACCGCACAGTGGCCTGACGAACTCACTCACCATGTCGAGTTTGCCCAGCTACTGTTAAGCTTTTTCCCAATCTCATACAACAGACGATATCAGAATAATTAGAACGTTTAAAAGCAAAATAAGCCACATACGAAAGAGAAAACATTTCATTATATATATATATTGTCCAAAATACAAAATTGACCATTTACACATGTACAAGGAATGACCAACCTCTACATCAAAAACCAAAAAGAAAGAGGACAAGGGTCGTTAGGGAGTTAGGCGATCACCACGCTTTTTCCTTTATTAGCCACCGAAGAACCTGAAATAGTTATAGAGTAGTGAACCTAAAATCATCATGGCTCAGTGAATAGAAAGCTCAACATGTTAACTATAACCAATACTCCAAAACAATGCATTATGCATGAGCAACAGAAATAATGTAAAATTTGAATGTATGGCATAGTATAAAGCAGTTGTAAATAGTGCAACCATCATAAATATTTCAAATTTATGCCAGTTAAAAACATATCCAGGCTAGGGTTAACTCAACAAACCCAACCTATGGTCATTGCTCGAGCGGGTCCTGGTTAACCACTCGAGTAAGTCGTAAGCTGGGCGTATTCTGTGAATACCCTAACTCCGCGCTCAGTCCTTGAGTGCCATGACTCGAGCGGGTTTGATGGCTAGGCGCACTAATTATATACCCTAACCCCCGGTATTCAAACCTCAAGTCTATCACAATCATATCAAGTACTCTGACCCCGACGCTCGACCCTTGAGCCTATGGTCTCACTACCTGTGTACATCTACACGTCTCAAAACCAATCAGATGTATCTAAATCTCGTGAAACCATTTAAACCATGCCATTTCACACAAGTTTTATGCAAGGAATACAAGTTATAGAGAACATCTGAATCGAACTACTTACCTCGGGTCCTGCGCACCAATGTTCTATCGACAATCGGCCTAGTCTCGTAGTGTTTACTGGAATCTGCATCAATTAAACTCAATCTCAGTTCTATCTGTACAGTGGCCTAATCTCAAATCTCACTGTCCTTACTTAGCTCTGATCGACCCAAATCGTTTTGGTTAGGGTTCGGTCAATCAGTTAAACCTAGTCAAACCTAGTCAACTCTAGTCAACATGGTCAACCTAATCATTCTTGGTCAAAATAGGTCAATTGGGTCAAAATTAGGTCATTTGGGTCAAAATCCCCAATATCTAACACTTAGCCAAATTTTAAGTTCTTTGTTCTCTTGTGCAACGAACTTGCCAATTTTTTTGCTATCAATCCGTAAGTTGAATTTATGCAAAACTTTCCAGATTTCATCTAAACTGCCTAAAATTTCACCAAAATTTTATTTCATAATTTTTGGACACCATTTACTAGGGTTTCTAAGTGCATTAACAGGACTGTAAAATCTCGTATTCCCTGTGATAGACAGTTGCTTAGTGCATTGATTGACCTACTTTCCAAATTAAGAATGCTCTAAAATTTGGGACACTTACTATTGACATGTCCAGTGACCTCTCCACCAAATTTCAGCTCAAATTGCCTTCATTTGGTCAGTTAAATAGTCCCCTACGTTTCTGTTCATGTAACAGATTATTTAATAACTCAATCTCCTGTGGTTTTCAAGTGCCTAAGTGTAACACCCCAATTTTCAACTGGACCTCCATTCACGTGATATCTCACGTGTGGATCATCAACCGATAAAAATCAAGATGTTACTTGAAAATTTCGTTCTATTAAAACCTTTTTCTTCAAAATCAAGTTTATATGTAACACCCCGCCTCCCAAGTCTCATCTCCCACGTCATCTGACGATTCAATTCTCCTTGATAAAAAAATCTTGGGATGCCCAGGAGATGGGCCCGTGCTACATTTTCTTCTTCTTAGACCCCAAATGTAATAGGGTTCCTGTGTACATTAGTCTATGTATAATATGACATCATGGTAAATAAAATTCTTCATTTATTCATTCGACAATTCTGAGTATAATAATTCATTACAGCGAAAAATAAATTCAAAGCTGAAAATACATGATTTCACTTGGGCCAATGTGCCCTACATTGAAATAAATAAAAACTTTCAATTAGTAGATCTCCTCGCAAGCTGATTAATTTCCTATTGTGAAAAATAAGGGGTGAGCTAAAAAGCTCAGTGAATCATTTCGTCTATTTAATCCATTATTCCAACCAGACAATGCAAGCAGATCAAACAATTTCAGAGATTAATTTGATTCAACCAATATATTAATTCAGGCGTAATTTAGACCAAACAGAAATACCCTTTGTGCTCCAGATCTAGGGAGAGAGATCAATTTTGAACCTCAAACCCATTTCCAGTGGGATCATTCTTGAAACCCGTTCCATGCTGGTGTCAGTATTGACAGCCAGTTCCAATTCTACATGGAACACAGAAAGTCCCCCGTACCGGTACGTGGTTGCAATCTCATTTAATCTGACTTTTGAACATACCACAGTATAACATGATAAATCAACAAAAACATAGATGTTCGATTTCTGATGTAGAAGATCGTATGAGACGCAACCACAGAGCATACTCTCTCAAATAGAAAAACGACTTTCGATTTCTAATGTAGAAGATCGTACAAGACGCAACTACAGAGCATACTTTCTTGGTCATGTAACATAATGATTGAATGACATAAATGCAAAGAACAAGAATAAAAAAACATAAAAGATCAAGCTAACCAAACAAGTAAGCATTATCTAAGTCAAAATAATAAATTAAAAAAAAGGAAAGAAGCTCACATCGAGATCACTTCCTAAATTATTTGTAGCACTTCGTGGCTACTACTTCACAAACTATTTAGAATAGCTCAAGCAAAGAAGAACTAGAACTAAGGTTGCCAAGAAAAAGGCAAAGAGAAAAAGCAAGAGGAATTTTCAACTCTTGTCTTTGGGATGAATGAAATTGGTGGAGTAGGGGGGTTTATATAGGGCCCTTTTCCATATAGTGTCTCTATCTTCCAATGTGGGATTATTCCTTCCCACACATGCCCACTTTAACATCTCAACAAATGAGATATTTCATTCATGAATGCCTTTCCTCTACACATTACTTCTCTATGTATATTACCATCATACTAAACGAAATATTATTTTCATGAGTGCATCTAATTAATACTTTATACACATACTTTTCTATATTAATATCATACTAAAAATACTATTTTCTTTTTCAAATAAAAAGCATATATTTATCCAACAACTCTATATGTCTATTATTAATTAATGTATATTCCTTTATACTTCTATGCTAACTAATTAATTGCATACCCATGATAAATATATTTATGTATTTATATATAAATATATACGTATATGTGTTTTAAACTAAAATTTGGGTTATTATGTCACTAAAATTTCAGGTATTACAATTATTACGTCATTAAAATTTCAGGTATTACAACCTACCTTCCTTACAATAAATTTCGTCCATGAAATTTGTACCTAGCTACGTCAATACTATTTGGTTAGGTATTTTGGGTGAAGAGACCTGGATATAAGTCCTTCATCTCGCTTTCCAGCTCCCAAGTTGCTTCTTCCAATCATGATGTTTCTACAAAACTTTAACAAGTGGAATTTTCTTGGTTCTAAGACGTTGTACCTTACGGTCTAATATACTAATTGCTGGTTCCTTGTAAGTTGCATTGTCTCGTAGTGCAACTTCATTCCAGTGTATGACATGTGATGGGTCTGGTTTGTACTTCCGCAACATCGATACATGAAATACATTATGCACTGAGGACATTCGATTTGGTAGCTCCAACTCATAAGTGCATTCCCCGATTCTCTTAAGTATTTGAAAGGGTCCAATGAATCTTGGTGATAACTTCCCCTTGAATCCGAACCTCTTAATTCCCTTTTGAGGACTGATTCTTAAAAACACTTGATCTCCTACCTGGAACTCTATGGGTCTCCTTCTGTTATCAACATAGCTCTTTTGACGACTTTGAGCTGTAGCCAATCTCTTTCGTATCAGTTTGACTTGATTGCTCATTTCTTCCACCAAATCTAGACCCATAAGAACATGATCTTCGAGTTCAGCCCAACAAGTTGGTGATCTGCAGGGCCTCCCATAAAGAGCCTCATATGGAACCATCTTGATACTTGCTTGATAACTATTGTTATAGGCAAACTCTACTAGGTGTAAGTACTTGTTCCAGTTCCCTTTAAAATCTAGAACACAAGATCTCAACATATCTTCTAATATTTGGATGACCCTTTCAGATTGCCCATTGGTCTGAGGATGGAATGCAGTGCTTATGGTGAGTCTGCTTCCTAGCTCTTTCTGTAAACTCTGCCAGAACTGAGAAGTGAACCTAGAATCTCTATCCGACACAATGGTTGTGGGAACACCATAGAGTCTTACAATTTCCTTGACATATAATTCTCCAAGTTTCCCAACAGAATCTGTAGATCGAATGGGTAGGAAGTGAGCTACCTTGGTTAATTGATCCACAATTACCCATACAGTGTCTTCCCCCTTCTGATTCCTTGGCAGATCGCTAACAAAGTCCATCGCGATGCTGTCCCACTTCCACTCTGGTATCAAAAGTGGTTGTAACATCCCTGAAGGTTTCTTGTGCTCTGCCTTCACTTGCTGACATGTCAAACATCTAGAGATATATCGGGCTATGTCCTTTTTCATGCCCTTCCACCAGTAGGTTTTTTTGAGGTTTTGGTACATTTTATCTCCACTGAGATGCATCATATACTTGGTCTGATGAGCTTCATCTAGTATTGTCTGTTTACTTTGCCCATTCTGAGGTACACAGATCCTTTTCCCGAACCTTAAGATATTCTCAGCATCTAACCTAAAGTCAGAATACTTACCCTGTGTA
>JAJIYU010001387.1:0-36885 GCA_030144865.1 Tinospora cordifolia | reverse complement strand
CAAGTATGGAATAGTATATCTTAGATTGACGCAATTATTCACCTTTTTTTGGGAGCATTCATATACTTAACGATATATTGGGGTTGTACTTATGATTTAATATATATATATTGAAAAAGAAACATAATTTATTAATAACCAAAATGGAGATGAGGAGTCTCCTTGCACATGACAGAGAAATAGATTAAATACGTTAGAATCCCAAAAACAAGCCAAAAATTACAAAGTTAGGAGAACATTATGCTAAGTTTTAACCCAATCTCCATGGCGGTAATGCTTTTCCATTTTTGTTGAGGAGACTCAAGTTGCAAAAGGAATCTCTGTTCTTTCCATTACTGGTTTTGAACTCTTCTCCTCTTCCATGCAGACTCTTCTGTTTCTTTCCTCCCAAACTGCATAAAGTATAGCAAAAAGAGCACACCTCTTAGACTTCCTAACTTGTGTGTTGATGTTGGCCCACAAACTGACATGCTAGTCTTGCACTGCCACAAGATTAATCAATCTTTAATAAGTTTAAACAATTTAGTGAAGAATGTAAGAAAAAACTCTTCTCCAATCTATAAATTTTAGATAAAACTCAGTTGTCTTCTTCGTGCTATTCTCCTTCATGAAGATAAAGTCTCTTATACAATTTTGGAAGGTAATGCTTCAGAAAATGAAAAGATTTATGGTAAATAAGACTTAATACAAAATAGTGACTCCTAGGAAACTCAAAAGTCTTCAACTAAAAGGACTTAATAACACTTAATATAAAAGAAAACTCCAAAAAATATGAAAATTATTAATAATTTTGTGCCTCCTATTGATTGAAGAAAACCGCCATGTTAGCCCAAATTAATGGATCTTGGGCTCAAATAAATTGAGCCATAAATGAAATTTGGCCAAATTTTTTTATTTATGGTACATGTGGTTCTTAATTTATAGTAAATTTGGCCTAAGTGGTTCAATGACCTCATCTTGTATACAACTTTGTAATAGCTCACCCGGAATATGCAAATGATGGTTACTTGAAGTAGTTGAATCATATTGCTGCCCTTGTCGAGTCGCATCAACTAAAAAATAATAAATTACCGACAATAGTAAATTTACATTGTTTTTTTTTTAAAGAAACACATTCCATTGATAAAAGAACGAAAAGCAAATAAAAGCAAAGCCATGAGAAAGCACCCCGACACCACTCGCCTTCTCCAAACCACGACCCTCACTTACAAAACATTACTCTACCCTCTAGACCAATCCAACATAGTATAGCCCAAAGACAATGAACAATTACTAATCTAGAAGGAAGCTAAAGAATGAGATTCTTCCAAAGATCACTAGAGGACATTGCCTTTTCTTCGAAAATTCTGGCATTTTGCTCTTTCCATAAGCACCACACCACTACCAAACTAATCACTACCCAGTGGGCCTTCCATTTTCCCATGGCTACCGCCAAGAAGGGGCACACATAAGACGAAGGAACTGGATCAAACGAATTTGGGAAGATGGGAGAATACCTTCTCCATTGATCCTACATCCTAGCAACAAAGGGACATCCGAAGAACAAATGCTCGTTGACTTCCCCCTTTCTTGCAGAGAACACAACAAAAAGGAGACAAGCAATGGGACGGGAACCTTCTTTGAATCATATCCTTCGTATTAACTTTCCTTATGGCTATCACCCAAGCAAGGAACTTAACTTTGAACAGAATTGCGGCCTTCCAAATTTCCTTCAAAAGCAAAGAAGGTAAAAAGGTCGGCTCGCCCAACAAATGAGCTAGAAAGGATTTAGAGGAGAAACCATTAGAGCTATCATTAATTCACACAATTCTATCCGGTCGATCCGGAATCACGCACTCCCTCAAACCTCAATAATGTTCGAAGATTAGATTCTTCCTCCTCAGACCACCATCGCGTAAATGAGCTTCCACTAAATAGTCTCTGAATTTGCTCTCTGCTCCGCAAAGAAAGAAATAGACCGGTGATGACTTGTTGAGAGTCAATATAATTTAAGAAATAGAATAGATAAAGCCTCGATTCTCCACCATACATCTTCCCAAAACCGAATCGACTATCCCTTTCCAAGCGACAGTCTGATGATTAGATCAAAACAAGAAGGAATAGAGTGAATAAACTTCGATGGGCTTCTGTGAGTTATATTCTTCTTTAATCCTGCATCTCTTCCATTAATATTCATCCCATGCCTACTTCGAATCACTCTCCCCCAAAGTTGATTTGCTCCCTATAAAATCTCCAAAGCCACTTCTTTGTCAAAGCCTTATTGTTAGCTATCAAATTTTCAATCCCTAACCCCCCAAGCCCGTTACCCTTCTGCTCTTGCTTCTACCCTACAAGATGAGACCCGTGACCTCTTTCCATCCCCTCCCACAAGAAGTTTCGTATCAAACTTTCAATCTGGTTAACTTTTCCATTTGGGATTTTGAAAATTAAAAGAGAGTAAGTGGGCAATGCATCTAGGACTGATTTTATTAAAGTGAGTTTTCCTCCTTTGGAAAGGAATGCTTTCTTCCACCCGTCCAATATGAAACGACATGGAAACGACGGCGACGGAGATCGAGACGGCCTACGAAGACGACGACCGGATCACGGTAGGAACCAAACGGGAGAACGACAAGGAAACAAGGAGAGAACGGAGAAAAGACATGAAACAGAAACGGAACGGAGGGAGGAATACGGAGGCATAAGGAGACATAAATGGCAAAACAACGGTCGCACACATCTCGCGGTGCGCCATGACTCGGGCCGACACGTGGAGAAAGCAAGATCCTGGAACCAAGTGGTAAAAGGAGATAGAGATAAGGGGGAGGACCAAGGTTGGATTACAGTCACAAGGAAAAAACAAAAAAGGAAACGGGACGACATATCAGACAACCGGCAGATGCAGGTAAGAGAAGGAAAGAACTACTGGGTGCAGGGGGAAAAGATAACGAATGGTCAAAGTATTAAGTATCTGGTGCATGGGGATGGGGAGTACACAACTTTCAACACAAGATTCAAACACTTCTCGGTACAACACAGGAATTACGGGGAAGAAACTAGCATTCAAGAGATAAAAAAGAATTAGACCTATAAAATAGTGATAAATCGGAAAACAACCATGTGGATCCTGAACAAAATGGGAAAGCTGATCGAAGACAACACCGGTGATAAAGGAACAGTAGGAGTCTTCAAAAACAGAGGATACACGACCATAATGGAGGTCATCGTGAACGAAAGGGGCAGATTCCTGAAGCTGACGAAACTGGATCATGGCCAATGCCAAAGCATCATAATCCCAAAAGAACAGACCACGGAAGCTTGGAGACAACTGTGGAAGGCCTTGGATAGGGTGGTCCAAGAAACACCAGCATACATGGAGAACAGACCGGGGTTGGTGGATAATAGAAGAGTAGAAGATATAAATAGAAGGAACAACACGGAAGTGGGTTACCAACAGCCGGTTAGAGGGGAGGAGAACAGAATAAGAAGTCATCACGAACGAACCATACGAGCACCGGAGAACCGTAGAAGGAGAAGAGGCAACGAGCAAACGGCTACACGAAGCTCATGGTTTTCCATAATGAGAACATCGGATGAGACATCATGGGCGACGATCGAGAGATCGATAAGAAGGATGCTAAAAAAGGAAGTCACCATCCGCAAGATGGACGTGGCGAGAGGCCTATTAATTTGCAACGATCCAGCAGACATGGCTATCCTAAGAGCTGAACTGTACCAGACTTACTTAGGCGAATTCTATATCGAGGAATGGAACGAGGAAACGGCAAGTCAGGGAGGTCAGGTAGCATGCCGGAATAACTGGATGGGAATAGAAGGCATACCCCCAAAGCACTGGAACATATACACGTTTGGCAAGATTGGGGAGGCTTGCGGGGGATTACTTGATATTGCTGAAGCAACCTTTACTGGAGCTATGATGGAGATGGCGATAATAAGACTGAAAGGGCACGTTTCAGGGTTCCTTCCAAAGGAATTCGAAATATACGATGAAGAAGGGGTCCAAGAGTTCAGGTTGCTAGAGATTGAGAGGAATTGGGGTTTGGAGATAGCAGAACTTCGATCACAAATAATCGATCAGTTCACGGCAAACAAAATTTTGGTGGGAATTTTTGCCAACCAGCAACAGTCCGATAAGCGGAGCAGCGATGAGATTCAGATAAAGGAGAAGGAAAACGAAGAAGTTGACGGTAACAGAGCAGGTGACGGAGGACGTGAGGATCGTGACACCTTGACAGAGGATTCAGAAACACAGGGGGAAGGACTCAGATGTCAGGTGGCGGGTAATGATGAACGTCGACAGGTGTCATGGAAGGAGAGGAGAGCTCTGAGAAAGAAGAGAGAGGAGCTGAGATTTAAACAAGGGCGCGAAGGAGGTCAAAACACAAGACAGGGAGAGGGGACTAAGGCCCAAATACAGGAACCATGGGTGGGCCCAGCCAGAGTAGACAGGAATTGGATCGAAAGTCATTGGGTCCTAAATAATGAAGAGGATTGACTAGCCTGCGGAAAGAAAAGTCCACAAGTCATGGGTCAAGAAAGGGTGGCCATGGGCTAGAGAAGAACAAAGGCCCAACAGACCTAAACAAGATGGCCCAACGCTACGTTTCATCCAAGAAGGATCTCGATGAGATATATATGTACAAAGAACAGGAAGGACAAAGAGACATAAATGGAGCTTCCGAAGATCGCAACAGAGGCTAAGAAAAGGAGGAACCACGGCTCAACGAACGAAGGCCTAAGAACTGGAAGAACTTACGGGTCTATCGAAGACAAAAATCAAGGGGAAGCAGAGAGAACAGGGGGGTCGTAGCTAGGTGGGAGGTTCAGTCGGAGATACTGGAGATGACAGGGACAGACTCGGAGGACGCAAGGGAGCGAAGCGAGGCCTATGGATCAGAGCCAGAAGCAGTCCCGGAAACTCCATTCACGGAAGAGGATACCTCTACATGGTATGCGGAGGAGGAAGACCATCCACCATAGTATGAAGGAGAACGGCACAAACAGGTTTGTCACCACTTACAAAACTTCTATTTTCCCTCACCCCACTCCACCTCTATCCCCTCTGAAATCTCGGATGCAACACCCCACTCATTCATTGGACCCACGCCTCCGAACACAACAAGGGTGCTGATAGAGAAGGACTACATGACGCTGAATAAACCAAAGCAGCAAGAGATGCAAGAAATAACAACGAGTTGCCAAATAGAACAGCAAAGTAAAGAGCTCATGTTGCAGTGGAAACGATAGGAAGAGAACACAAAAGTGCTTCAGGAGAAGGAAATTGAGCGTATTCGAGCGTTTCTAACGACGATCGATGCGCAGCTGGTAGAGAGCCAGTGATCAGGTTCTTTCTGGGGGCCGGGCGTTATCTTTTCCATGAAGATCCTCAGCTGGAACATAAGAGGCGTGGGCAATGCCACTAAGATTCAAGCCATCAGAAAGACCATCCAGTCTTCCAGAGTAGATATAATAACCCTTCAGGAAACAAAGAAGCGTGCTATTGATAGACAAATGATCAAGGGTTGGTGGAAACGTTCATTTGTAGATTGGGCCGACCTGGCAGCAGAGGGATCGGCAGGGGGAATAATTATAATGTGGGACTCGCAAAAGTTCACAATGAAGGAGAAGCTGGAAAGAGAGTACTCTCTCACTCTTAGATTGCAGGAGGACGGGAATCAGGAATGGTGGTTCTCAGCAGTGTATGGTCCCTGCGACAGCTCAGCAGGGTGGACTTCCTCACTAAACTCGCAGCTATGTCAGCCTTCGTTCAAGGGGCGTGGTGCTTAGGGGGGGGATTTCAATATTATGAGAAATCATAAGGAAAAGCTCAACGGAAGCTACACCACAACCCAAATGCACTCCTTCGATGACTGGATCCAAGACATGCAATTAAAAGAGGTTGAAATGAAGAACATTAAATTCACCTGGAGCAATGGCCGAAGTCCTCCTACCCTATGCAAACTAGATCGGTTTCTGGGGAATACGCTGTGGTGGGAAAGATTCCCGTGTCAAAGAACTTGGGGATTAGAAAGGATAGTCTCGGACCATTGGCCTATCCTTCTAGACACAACGGAGGTAAAATGGGGACCAACCCCATTCAGATTCGAGAATAGTTGGACTTCTCAACTGGGTTTCAAGGAGCTAGTAGTAAAGGAGTGGAAAAGCCATAACCCCAGGGGCTGAGCAGGGTACAGGTGCATGATGAAATTACTGCACCTAAAGAATAAGCTGAGAGAATGGAACAATAAGCATCAAACCCAAGAATAGACGGAGTTGGCGACCCTGACCTACACCATCAAACAGTTGGACCTCGAGCTAGAGGAAGGAAACAACAACCCCGAGCTAATGGAAAGGAGGATGGATACGATCAAGCAAATCCAGCAGTTGGAATGCAAACTGGAAAGACAAGCCAGACGGAGAGCAAAAATAAAATGGGCCAAAGAAGGTGATGTCAACTCGAGATCCTTCCACAGAATCCTCACTCTTTGAAAAGCAAGAGCCATGATCACCAGATTGGAAGACAACAGCGGACAGATGTTGGAGGAAGGAGCTCAAATTCAGGAAACCATCATCAATCATTTCGAATCCTTTTTTAAGGAGAAGTCCACCAAGAGATGGGAAATTAAAGGGCTGAACTGGCATCCAATATCAGAGGAAGATAGAAGATGGCTTGAAAGACCGTTTGAGGAAGAAGAGATTAGACAAGCAGTCTTTAGTTGTGACGGGAACAAGGCGCCAGGTCCGAACGGGTTTACCATGTGTTTCTTCCAGAAAGAATGAGACACTGTCAAACAGGACCTACTAGACTGTATGACAGAGTTCTACCAGGATGCGGTGATCAACAGCAGGGTTAATGAGACATACCTATGCCTCATAGCAAAGAAGGCAAACTCGATAAGACTCAACGATTACAGACCAATCAGTCTAATAACGAGCATCTACAAGATAATCGCCAAAACTCTCGCTATTAAATTGCGGTTAGTTCTCCATACAACGGTTAGCGAACTCCAGACGACGTTCATTAAAGATAGGCAAATATTAGATGCAGTTCTAATTGCCAACGAGGTGGTGGAAGATTATCGAGCAGAAAAGAAGCAGGGTCTTGTCCTGAATGTAGACTTCGCAAAAGCCTATGACTTGGTGAGATGGAGCTTCTTAGATTATGTACTAGAAGCCAAAGGATTCGGAATACAATGGAGAAGATGGATCAAAGGTTGCCTATCTTCAGTATCGTACTCTATCTTCATCAATGGCCGGCCAAGGGGCAAGTTCAAAGGCCAGAAAGGGTTAAGATAGGGGGATTCGTTATCCCCATTCCTCTTCACACTGGTGGCTGATAGTCTAATTAGAATTATGCAACGGGCGGAGGAGAAACAAAGAATCATTGGACTGCAGATAGGAAAGAACAGAATAAGTTTAAATCATCTCTTCTTCGCAGATGACTGTATTCTATTCATGAGAAATGACGCAGTCGAAATCCAGAATGTCAGAGATGCGGTAGATACTTTCTGTTTCATCTCTGGGCTAAAAATAAATGCTGACAAAAGTAAACTGATGGGCCTGAATGTGAAGGAGGAGGACATGGATAGAATAGCAGACCAGTTGAAGGTTCCTAAAGGCGAATGGCCCCCGAATTACCTAGGAATGCCGCTGGGAGGAAGCCCAAACAAGTTGGAGTTCTGGAATCCAGTCATCAACATCATCAAAATAAGGGTAGAAAGCTGGAGAGGTAGTTATCTATCACGTGGAGGTCGTTGCTCATAAAAGTTGTCCTAGAGGTGACCCCAAACTATTTTTTATCGGTGTTCAAGATTCCAAAAGGGGCAGCCAACAGAATAGAACAAAGTCTCAAGAGATTCTTGTGGAAACAGGAAGGGAAAGAAAAGGGTCAGCACCTGGTGAATTGGGAGCAAGTCTGCAAAAGAGAGGAGTAGGGAGGAGTAGGCATAGCCAGCATTATCAAGCGTAATCAAGCTCTTATGGGGAAATGGTTGTGGAGACTTTACACCAAGCCAAATACTCTATGGGCAAGAATCATCAGAAGCATTCATGGTCAAACGGCTAATGGCAGGGAGGTCGGAATCAATAGAAGATGTAGCAGGAAATCCCCCTGGAGGGCAATAACTAACCTTTACCCTCAGTTCAGAAAACATATCAGATGGAAGGTGGGTAAGGGGAATGAAACCAGGTTCTAGGAAGATAGATGGTGTGCTTCAAACAGATTGAAAGATATTTTCCCAGGCCTATATAAGCTGTCAGATAAACATGAAGCCCCAATTTCAGATTTTGTCAATAGAACAGGGGAAGCAAGAGAAGGAAGCTGGTTCTGGAATCTCCATATAAATAGGAATATCAAGGAAGACTTGGTACAGGAGGTGATGGAGATCCTCAATATTCTTCAGCAAGTCCAATTAACGAAAGATAAGGACAGGATTGAATGGATGGGAGGCAAGGATAACAGATTCTCAGTGCAATCCTTCTTCAACAAGCTGAACAGCGGTCGGACAACACCAAATACGTTCCATTACACAAATTTTGTGTGGAAAGCCCGAATCCCCACCAAAGCGAAAATTTTGGCCTGACTAATCCTTCTAAATAAACTAAATGTAGATGATATAATGCAAAACAAAATGCCTAATCACACTTTAAAGCCATCCATTTGCTGTTTGTGCAGGGAAAGCGAAGAGACCACAATACATATATTTGAGAGATGCAAGTTCACTTCAAAGGTGTGGGAAGAATGGTCACAAAGCTGTAAAGAAATCAGACAATGGAGAAGGGACGCTAATGATCAAAGCGTGGAGAGGAACCAAGATAGAAGACTGCAAGCTATCAGAAAGTTATTACTTTTGCTATATGGTACAGCGTTTGGGAAGAGAGAAATAGTAGGATCTTTAAAAACTATTGTAAAGATAGCCATAGGATCTGGGAGAGATCAAAAATTATGTTTTGTACTTGGGTAGCAAATACTAAAATGAGTCACAGGTACACTTTTGGGGAATAGTTAGGGAACTGGCATAACATTCTGTACTCCTTGTAACTCAGATTTCAGATTTCTCATTTGAAATCCTTTTATTAATAATAATATTATAGTTTCTTCTCAAAAAAAAAAAAAAAAAAAAAACTTTTGGCCACCTTTGAAACCATTGGATTCCAAAAAGCTTGGGTCTCAGGTTTCCTTTTCAAAGGCATCCCCAAGTACTTCAACGGCCAAACCCTCTAATCACACCCGATTCTCCTAGCCACTCCTTCCATCCAATCCTCCAAAATAGAAACTCCAGCAATGCAGGTTTTGGTTAGCTAATCACAAGGCGGACTAGGCCATGTTACTTTTACAAGTACACAACTTGCAACACATTCTATTTCAATTATCTCAAGTCTTATTAATTCATAATGAGTACACCATCCAAACAATGTAACTTTAGTCAAATAAGACTATTACATGAGAGATAATAGAAAATCTTTAATCTTTATAATAAAGGAGTAAATACTTGAATTTACAAATAACAAAAGAGTACATATTTCAAATTAAAAATTAAATTCAGGGGAAGTCTTAATTTAAATAATCAAAACTTTGGCAACATGCCGTTACATATAAACTTTCCAAGTTTAAAATCCTATAAAATACTCAGTAGTCTTCATGATTTAATTTCCTGAAAAATAAGAGGGGAAGGTTGAGCATATAGCCCAGTGGATCATTCCATCAACAACTAAGTTACTAATTTAAATCAAAAGCACATCTAAATTCAAACACTTATAAACAATTAGGCAATTCAACCAATATCTGTGGTTATTGTTGATATTAAGACTAAAAAGGATTCTAATCTCTTGATGTTCTTATCAAAATACTCCATTCTTGGATGGAAAGACAATTTTTCGTCAAATTCGATTGGAATAAGGGTCTCATGTCAACATTCCAAGTATTTTGAGTTATACCCATCCACACACAGTGATGAGCCCCATATAAACTTAATAATTTAATATATGTAAAGAACACCCATAGCATCACTTAGATTACTATGACAATACGTGGTTCATAAACTTCAAAGTCTTAAACTTAATTCTCACATATTCATGAATCCAAAATCAGAATAGTAAAATTAAGAATAAAACATTCAAAAAGCATGAAAATAATACATAGCATGCTTCACAATTCAAATTAAACCTAAACATGAAAACTAGGCATGACATGGTGTCATGAATACTTAAAACATGCATACATGATAATCAAAATCTAAATTATGATCAAACATGTAGGAAACTGAAAATAAACATACTAAACTGAAATAAAAGATACACGAACATGTTAGAAACTCAAACTAGTAAAGTAGAAGTGTAGAAAATCTCATCCACTTTAGTTGCTTGTTTGAAGAAAATTCTGCAGATGTTCCCTTCTTCTATGCACTTCAAGAACCACCAGCAACTTCAAGAATGTAAAAGAAATCTAAAATCCTAACTTCTATCTAAAAATCACTCAAGAACACAAGAAAAGGAAAGGGGTTGCCAAGAAGAGGGTTAGAACAAGCAAAGAGGAAATTGTTAACTCTTTGCTTTGGGTTGAAGAAGAAGTGAGCACAAGGGGGTTTATATAAATTTTCAAGAGTATAATGGGGCGTCTTGGGCAGCTAGGGCAACACAATAACATTCCAAAATCAAGGAGACGGTTTGGATATCACGGCTAGGGTTTGGTGTTGAAGGATATGATGGTAATCCACATGGTTGGCGCCAAAATAGTGTATTTTTAGGTTTATGAAAGTTTCTTGTTCTTGTTTCCTTGGTTTCTTCTTTTTGTGTGACAGTTAGGGTTCCCCTTGTGAGCATGGATTAAACTTTAGAAACTTCTAATTCGGTTCCTTCACATGTGTGCACGCTCATACACACACATATGGGCCGGTTTGGGGTGTATGGACTATAGGTGCACTTGATCATTTGTGGGTAGTTATGCATTCATGGGTCCACATGAATTTAATAAAAATTCGTATCTCATTATATAGTAAGAATTAAGGACTTTGATCTATATTTTTATGTTCATAATAGACTAATACATATTTCCAAACCATTTTTTGATTAGGGTGATCTTTATTTCATTTACTTTCCGAATTTAGACTCTACTGAAGGGTACTAGGCAAATGAAATCCTAATTCTTGGCCAATTGTACTGATTTTTGGACATGTTGTCTAGTTGATTAGTTCATGTCATCTCATGAAATTTCAGGTCATCTAAGGTCCTAAAGGTCACTAAATGAGAATTTTGATCCTGCTATGTTTGTCCCTGAAATGGACCCAATTTCATTTCTCACCCAAATTTCATCTAATTGATATTGAATTTCTTATTTCATTAAGTTCAAGATTTTAAGGGTATTACAAAGATCCAACAAAAACATTGCACAATTCTAAAAGCACTATCAAAATAAAATATCCTAAACTTACTAAAAGTGGTAAGTAAATGAAAATAGTAACTTTGCTAAAGTTAATAAAATATCCTAAAATATAAAAAGTAGTTTGAAACTTTCATAAAATCTTACTCCTATCACGTTGCATCATAAACGATTAAGGTAAGCTTGACACATAAGATTAGGCCTTTGGATGTGCACCAGTTAGGAAGCACAATTAATTGATGCTAATAATAACAATAGAGGTAGAGGATGACTTTGAACAACATGAGAAAGATAATTAAGAAAGATTTAATTACTTATTATTTGTAATGTCAACTTGATGACCTTGCACATGAGGTTAGACAAAGATTGAGATTAGACAAAGGCTGGAATGAAGGCCAGCATCACGTAGTTGGGAAAAGGCTTAGTTGAGTTGATAACTTTGTACATGAGTTTAGATAAAGAATCAAGATTTGAGAGCCAAACTAACGTCTTGATGTGACAAATAAATGTTGACTATACAGTTTATTGAGCATTAATCATATTTAAATAATCATTGAGCAAAAAAGGCGTGAAAGTAGGAACACCAGAGGAGGCATTGATGGAATCACAGGGAACAGAGCTCGAAGTATGTTGAACGACATATCAACGGCGAACGTAACTTATATTATGAGCAGCAACGAATGAACATTGGGAAGATATCGCACACACATGGAAATAGAGACACGAAGTCACAAAGGAACATCGAAGGTAACAATGGGAAGAAGATGCAGCACAAACGACAATGGAAAAGGAACAGTCACTGGGACTCTATGTTCAGACCAAGGAGGGTGAAGACAGAGGCACATCACATTGAAACGATGTCCTGGAAGAATATTTTGCTATAACAGAACGAGAAAGATGAAAAAAGCGAAGGGACCGTAGGAAAATAAGAAGCACAAAAGACAAACACGGACGCGAACTGAACAAGGGAGTTTTTAGTTACCATAAAAAGAAAAAAATAGTCAACATGGTCATGAGAGGATCAAACTAATAAAGGACGAGTGTTGAAGACGTCGAATGGGGAATGGACATACATAACCTTTACCACGTCTTTTAAATGCTTCTCGATCTGCTGCATCGAAGATTCCCTAGACGTGATACTTCAGGAGGTCACACAACAGCGCCATTTTCAACTAGTAGTAAACAGAGAAGAGATTCAATGGGTTAAAAAGGAGGAAAAGGCTCTGATAGGAAACAACACAAGGTCGACGGATGGGGTGTTTCAAGGACCGAGATATAGCTTACTAATGGAGGTGCTTCTAAACGAAAGAGGACGATTGATTAAATTGACTAAATTGGTTAATGGACGCTCAGAAAGCATTATCCTTCTAGGAGAACGTAACACGGAGGCATGGAGAAACCTTTGGAAGGCGTTGGATACTGTTATCCAGGAAGAGGATATTCGACTGAGAAAACAGGCGCTAAGGGAGCGAACGACAAAACCTCGACACCTGGAGAAACCTGTAGTAGAGGACGAGGGAAGCCGAAACCAAGGCACATGGAAAAGGGAACAAGCAGGGATGCGTTGACTAAGACGGAACATTGAGGGGGAAGTGCAAAGTTAGAGAGCAGGCAGTGGAAGCAGGAACAATCAGAAAGGTAAAGATTTTCTTATCATAAGAACATCCGACGAGACCGCATATAAGGTTATAGAGAAATCAGTTCAACGAACTTTGAAGAGAGAGATTCCATCAATTGTTAGATGTTGCATGATGCTTGCTCTACTGTCACAATGACACGGAGATTCGTCTCCTCCGATAGACCTCCATAAGGCGAGACGGGGCCTAGGCGAGGACTACAGGAGGCTTAGGCGGCTCTTAAAATAATTATTTAAAGGTTTCTGAAGAATTGTTTAGTTATTTATTGGTCCCTTAATATATATATTTCTTTGAAGAATTGTTTAATATTTTTTTATAATTTTATTTATTTATATTTTGCATTTAATTAATTAATGATATATAAATTATAAAATTATAAATAATTACATATTAGATAATACATTATGCTAAACTCATGATCATTATAAGTTCACATGTTTCATATTCATAACATTTCAAAAAGAAGAGCTAATTGCGAACGCTCGCAAAAGAGAGAGAGAGAGATGTAGAAAGACAGAGAGGAAGAGAGCAGAGAGAGAGAGAGGGACGCAAAAAGAGAGAGGGAGAGAGCCAAGAGAAAGGGAGAGAGATGCAAAGTGGGATGGAGAGAGTCGTCGGAGTCGCTCACCAAAGAAAATGTCAAAGTGTCGGAGATGATCATCAGAGTCTCAGAGATGATCGTCAAAGTTGATTCGAGTCGTTTGACTTTGAGAGGTTTGAGAATGGAGTTATTGGATTTAGGTTAAAATTTAAAAATTAATTAATTAATTAAAAACCCTCCTATTTTTAAAAAATTTATAGGGAAGCCCTCCCAACGCCTAGGCGGTGGCCTAGGAGTCGAGGGGGCTTGGATGCCCAGGCGGTGCCTAGGCGACGCCTTAACAACACTGCTTCCAAAAGAGTTTGATATATACGACGATGACAACATTTAGGAATTGCGCTTGGTCGAGATCGAAAGGAACTAGGGAGCAGAGATAAAAGAGCTCTATCAGCAAATTCTAGACCAGTTCACCGGAAAGCACCCAAAAGGAATAAGGAGCATCGGAACATGGCGGTATGCCGATCGGTGACAATCAGCGATCGAGATCTCTAGTAGCGAAGATGACAACGACGATGATCACGAGGATGACACTGAAGACAGAATATCAAAAGCACATCCCACGTCAGGTGGCGATGCAAAGGACATAATTCGGCGCACCAATGAAAACAGGCAACAGATACTGGTAATGTGGCAAACAGCAAAAGGGAGCCCACAGGCAGGAAAGAGGATCATAGTAAAGTGGGTTGGATCCACCTAACGGATCAAGAGGACCGGACACGGACTCTTGAACGGGAGACAAACAGTGGTTTGCGGGCTCGGAGCCCAGCCCAAAAGATACAAACTAGTGGGTCTGGAGGGGAATTTCATCAGTGACATAATGAAGTTGGACTGGACCTGCAGGATGGTGTGCGGCCCATTCTAAAAGTTTACCAATGAGCTAGAAAGAAGGGTGCAAAGGAAAAAGTTAATAAGATGGCCCAATGAGCAACCCAAACGGAAGATAGTGGGTCTGAGTTGGAGACGGAGTCAGAGTACCAAGTGGAATACGATCAGGACGAGTCGGAGAGGGTCCCTAAAACCCATAACACGGACGCCGACTTCACTGGAGTCGACACAAGCCTAGCATCACTTTAGATGGGGGAGCAGAATGGATGACTTACAACTGAAAGTCAGTTCTCCGGATCGATCCCGGGAAGCGAAACAGAGCACCAAGAGAATGACAATCAACCACAGGTATGCAATCCTAACTTTGCTCCAATGGCCTCCAATTATTCTAGTGAATCAGAGGAATTTCAACCAAGGAGCATACCACTTTCGACGATGCATAGCACTAGACGACAATCCACCAAGAAGGAAAGGCAACCACCTCATGGGGGAGCTATATCAGAGGGTGAACAGCAGATGATGCACCGATATGACAATGGCAAACATGAAATGAATACTCAACAAACAGAATATGAAAGGGTCAGAGATTCTCTTCTCTCGATCAATGCTCAGTTGGTGGCGGTCTAGTAAGAATTGGTTGAGTTTTCTGGGATCTCTCCATGTTTTATGAAGATATTAAGTTGGAATATTCGTGGTTGTGGCCTTGATACAAAAAAAAACAAAAAAAAAAGCCTTATCAAAATAACAGTGTCAGCGGCTAAAGCAGACCTGATAACCTTGCAAGAAACTAAAAAGAATGCCATCGACCAAAACATGATAGCGCATCTCTAGAAAAGGCACTTTGTGGACTGGGCTATGATTTTGGCAAATGGCACGGCATGAGGAATTCTAATCAAGTGGGATGTGCATAATTTGAAGGTGGTGGATAGAAAGGAAGGGATGCACTCTTTGTCCATCAAAATCAAAGGCAGGGATGAGGAGGCTTGGTGGTTTACGGCTGTTTACAACCCGTGCAATAGGCAAGGCAAGGAGAATTGTCTAACTGAAGTTGCTGCTATTTCGACCAATGTATAGGGTCCTTGTTGTTTGGGTGGAGATTTCAACATGATTCATTCTATGGAGGAGAAGAGAAACAGTCAGCCTAACCACTAGCCTTTATAAATTACAACCAAGACATTGGCAAATGGGCTCTGAACAGTCTTATTCAAAATCGTGAGTGAACAACAATTGGCTTTCATTACAAGCAGACAGATAACTGATGCAATATTGATTGCAAATGAAGTTGTGGAAGAGCATCGGGTTAGTGGGAAGCAAGGGTTCATATTAAAGGTGAACCTAGCCAAAGCCTTGATTCAGTTAGATGGAGCTTTCTAGACTTTGTGATGCAACAAAAAGGCTTTGGGGATCAATTGAGAAGGTGGATATCAGCAGGCCTTAGGACAGTGAACTATTCAATTTTCATAAATAGAAAACCCTTGGGGAAAATTCAGCGGTATCGGGGACTTCGACAAGGGGACCCCCTATCCCCTTTTTCGTTTGCTCTAGCTACAGGCACTTTTAGAAGAGTGATTTAAAAAATAGTGCAAGCTAGTAAATTAGAAGGAATATCTATAGGGAAGGATAAAATTCAGCTCACCCACCTCCTCTTTGTTGATGACTGCCTCATCTTTATGAAAAACTAGGAGAAACTTGAAACAGTTAAGAATGTGATTCAAACTTTCTGTTTCCTAACAAGAATGAAGATAAATGGTGCCAAGAGTCAATTGTTAGGACTCAATATGCAAGAAGCAACTGTGGAAAAAATGGCTGCATCACTTCGTGTTTCCCCCGGTAAGTGGCCCCTCAATTACTTAGGCCTACCATTATAAAATTGGATTTTGGAAAGCAACGGTGGAAACTATTAAACAACGAATAGCAGGATGGAAAAGAAGTTATTTATCCCGAGGGGTAGACCTCTACTTCTTAGGACTGTCTTACAAGCTCTACCAACTTACTTCCTTTCAGTCTCTCACATGCCAAAAACAATTGCTTCCAATATTGAGAAATTGATGTGGGACTTCTTCTGGAAGCATGAGACTTCAGAGCAAGGACAGATTATGATAAGGTGGGAGCAAGTCAGTAAGAAGATAAAAAAAGATGGACTAGGAGTTGGGGGATTAATCAGACGCAACATGGCGTTGCGAAGGAAATGGCTGTGGCAAATGATGGACAATCCGGAGGCTATGTGGGCTCAAATAGTGCACTACATTCATGGGACTGAAACCTTTGGGAGAGAAGCTGGATTAAACAGGAGAATCAGACCTTATATCACCTGGAAAATAGGGAAAAGATATCAAGTAAAGTTTTGGAACGGCATTTGGTGTGGCAAGGATAAACTTCAAGATAGGTTCCCAAATATATAAAGATTATCCCAGAGAAAAGATGCCACAATTTCTGAATTTAGAGGTAGTAGCATGGTGGAGGGGCAGATTCAATGGGGGTGAAACTGCCCCTCCACCATGCTACTACCTCTAAATTCAGAAATTGTGGCATCTTTTCTCTGGGATAATCCAATGGGGGTGAAACTTGCATATTTTCAGCAACATTAGTGACGATTATGTGGCAGAGGTAGGAGACATGTTAAGCACTCTTCACAGCTTTCATTTGAACAAAAACAGTGTAGACGATAGGCCCACATGAAATGAGGATCCTAGTAGAAAGTTCACAGCGCAGTCATTTATGGATACATTATCAGTTCAGCCAAGATTCTAAGACCCCTCTGTAATAGATAGTTGGACATACTTGTGGAAGTCATTTGGGACACCAAGACCCCTCTGAAAGCCAAGATTCTCATGTGGATTATCAGTCTAAATAGACTACATTCTGTAGAGACCATGCAGAAAAGACTCCCTCACCATATTCTTAATCCATCCATTTGTCTTACGTGCAGGAAGCATGGGGAGACAACCAAGCATCTGCTGGCAAAATGTGACATGGTACAATTCCTAGGGAGACATTGGAAGCAAGGAACGAAAATTCGATTTCGCCCTAAACTTCGACATTTGAAAATCAGAATTAATTCGAAGAGTTCGAGAAATTCGTAAGAATTTTTGTAAAAATTTACCAACTTAGAAAACTTCAAAAAAATATTATATAAATGTTAAATATGCACAATTTCTATTGAAAATGTCGAAAACAAACATAATAAATCCATTATACATATAAAAGTATATACATAATGGTTCTAAATATATATATGTTAACATTAATAATGCTTAATGCACATCACGTGTGTTAACTTAAAACTATTAGAAAAAAAAAGAAAAAAGCAAAAAGAAATTTATTGTCAAACTCTAATATAAACCTTGATTTTCATTTATTGTTCTTTTTTTAGACTTTTAGCTTACTTTTTACTTCTCTCTCTTCTCTCTATCATCTATTTTTCAGGCTACAGCTCATGCTTCTTTTTCTTGAATACCCACTTGCCAGTTACACATATCTCGCCTTAAATCTTCTTCGTTTATAAAGAATGATTTTTTGTATATTTTTTATAATTATACAAAAGAATCTTTGCGCACTACAAAAATTCTTTAGTAAAAAAAGCTCTTTTTTAAGACTTTTATACATTTTTTTCACAAAAATCTTCAAAACTTCAATTTTAAGTGAACTTCGCCGATTTTTCGAAGATTTCGATGAAATTTTGTAATTTTATATTTACAAGTGAACTTCGTTTCGATTGTTCAAATTACCTAATTAATTCGGCTAATTTATCCCCCCCCCCCCCCTCTCTCCCATGCTGATGCTCTGTTTCACATTTCGGAAATGCGTATTTCTTCTAAAATCAAGCTCTATTGGAGGGTTGTGTTGGCCGATGTATGGTACTCTACATGGGAAGAAAGGAACTCTAGAATCTTTTTCGAAAAACGGAAGTCAGAAAGGATGCTTTGGGAAAGATCCAACATCTTATTTGCTACATGGATTTTTAACACCAAATTAGGAATATGATACTCGTTTGGGAATTGGCTATGTAAAGGGGGAAGCATTTTGCCATCTTTATAATCTTGTATAAGTTTTCTAAGTTTGGATATCTCATCCGACTTATATGTACTCATCTTATATGTTTTAATATAATAGTTTCTGTTTCAAGAAAAATATATAATTTATTGAGCATTAGGATATGTCAATTATTCTTGTTCATTTGGTTTGATGAATATTTAGTGGCATGTATATATATTGATTGCAATTCTTTTCTACAACCCATGTAGTTTATTGTTCAGTTGTTGATAAAGTGTCTGTTTCACGTCTTAGAGAGATTTTGTTGAGCATTGGTAAGATTTTCATTGTATATTTAGGAAAGAGTATTTTCCATTAGAATGAAGTTTGGCTTGAAAAACACCAAGATTTGTTATACTAATCAATTTTTAACAAAATTTTTTTCACAAAGTATTGCTATTGTCTTAAATCTACAATTGGTATGGTTGTAATGAGCTGAAAATGCTTTTGGTAGGTTGGATTCACAAATGAGGGCAAATTGATGGCATTGGACCTTGAAATCTATAATAATGCTGGAAATTCACTAGACTTGTCCTTAGCCATCCTGGATCGTGCTATGTTCCATTCAGATAATGTCTATGAGATACCAAATGTCAGAATTAGAGGGAAGGTTTGTTATACAAACATTCCAAGCAACACTGCCTTTCGAGGATTTGGTGGGCCTCAGGGTATGTTAATCGCAGAAAATTGGATTCAACGAGTTGCTATAGAACTCAAGAAAAGGCCAGAAGAGATAAAGGTAAGATGCTTTTCATTTCCTTTATTAATTGATATTATTTATCAACATCTACTCACTTCATTTTCATTATTATATTGGTTGTATGTCTCATAAACATAAAACTTTTATGTAGGAAATTAATCTGCAGCATGAAGGATCTATTTTGCATTACGGTCAACAACTTTGGCATTGCACCCTTGTCAACCTTTGGGCAGAACTGAAGTCATCTTGTGACTTTTTGAATGCTTGTAAGGAAGTTGAATCATTTAATTTGCATAATCGCTGGAAGAAACGTGGGGTTGCTATAGTTCCTACAAAGTTTGGGATCTCCTTTACATCAAAGTTCATGAATCAGGTATGCTTTTATAGTGAATTGGTTGATGTTCATTCTTCCACCATTCTCTTTGTAAGCTTAAGCTTTTAAAGAAATTACCATTGACATTGTTACTGTACCCACAAGATCTTGTGTTAGGACAAAAGTCTATTATCTTGTAGAAACCTGAAAAGTGTGGTATTATCATAGTTTGTTTAGTGAGAGTCCTTGTGTCACAATACATGGAGTCTCCTCCTTGGAGTATATCCTTATGGACCTTCCACATAGGCCCCCACATCATTATTTTGAAATGATTAATATCCATAGTTTGCAACTTTTTCTATTAATACTTAAACTTTTAGAACAATTGGTTGTAAAATTCTGGAGAAGCAGGGTGGTTAAGTATTAGCTTCAAATTTTCTTTTGTTATGCTTCACCGATAGAGCATAGCAAAATATGAAAAAGGCACACGTTCAATATAGCTTTTAGAGTTCCTCAAGTTGGGCGCTACTTCAAAAAGTTGTTCCTCTGTAGGTGCACTCATAGATCATGTCCTTCCGTCCACTTTTGCCATATGTTCGTGGCAAATGCATCTGCAAAAACGTGTTGTACCTCCTTCCTGCCTCCTTGCAAAGACCACCAAGTTGGTGAAAGAGCCTTGCTAGGATTCCTCTTCTGGTTCATGTCAAAACTATTGAATTTTCTTTAGTTGATTAGCTAGCCTAGTATTTTCACCTTTGTGGGGCCTTTTGCTAACCATATGGACTCAGCGAGCTCGCTTTGATTCACATTCAGGTTTGATTGGTTGGAGGTCAGATGGTTCTGAAAGGAGTGTGGGGTAAACTCTCCCGAGGCTTCCCCCAACCATTTAATTCTATTTGGAGTTTGAGACAATCTTAGTCTCTAATAGTTGTATGATCGCTATTATTTCCTGCTCTTCACTGGTGTTCAAATTCCTATTATCCTTCAAGTCCCAAACTTACTGCTGCTATTGATCTCCTCTATCCTCTACTCGGAAGGAAGCTATGAGAGGCCTATGCCTTTCTAATGATTTGTATATCCTAGGGAATCGAGAGTTAATAAGTGTTGATCCACACCAATGATCTTCCTATTAATTGAGTGTCTTAGCATCTTATTGTTGATCAAATGGAGGGTTGATCCACACCTATGCCTTTCTTTATCACCTTTCCCTATAGGTTCTCCGTCTTTATAGAATTGTCATAGCCATTTGCTAGCTAGAGCCTTGTTCCTCACTAGGATGTTTCCTACCCCTAAACCTCCCTATTTGATAATTTTGTTTATCGGAGACTCAAATTGCTTGCTCTCTGTTAATCTCCTTTCTTCCATAAGAAGTCCCTCATTATCTTTTCTATTTCCTTGGCTATCTTCTTTAGAATATTGAATATGGAAATAAGTATGTGGGGGACAACTTCAAATATTGTTTTGAATATCTGTAGTCTCTCCCCTCTTTGACAAGTAGCTTCTTCTCTGCCCTTTAATCTTTCTCCATTTTTTTTTTTTGAAAGAGAAAAATAAAGGTATATTCATTAATAAGAAGAGGGATGTTATCCCTTTACAAACTAGCTAAACGATCTCCCATAGCAGTACTATATGTGTTAAATCTGATATTTATAAAACATACAAAATGTTTCTCCAATTCCTTCCCGACTCTACAAAACATAGTCCTTTTCCTCACTTAGAAACAAACACCCAAGTTGCAAAAATGGTGACTAACCGCTGCCTAACTTGTTCAAGTGTTGGCTGCTTTCCTTTGAAGATCCTTTAATTGTGTTCCTCCCACAAAACATACAAAATTGTCATCAAGTTGCATTTCCAGTAAGGCTTGAAATGCGAACTTCTACTCCCTTGTGGCACTTCAAAAAGGTTGCCTTTCCCTGGGGTACCATCATCTCACGAGCATTCCTCCACCTTTGCCATCGGCTTTTTGTAAACTCAGCCACTAAGGATGTGCTTTATGTCTCAGCACACCTTCACTAACAACACCAAGAGGGAGAAAGATAGGTGTTGGGATACCTCTACTACATTATGTTTGCAATGTTAAGTTTATTTATACTAATCAACTATCCTATAATCTTGACCTCCGTAGGGGGGTGTGTGTGTGTGTGTGTGTGTGTGTGTTGTGGGGGTCTTATCCTCTTTGTCCTATTGTCTCACTTCTTCCAACCTTTTTAGCAATTAGATAGCTTCCTTTTCTCTCTCTTCACTCAGACTATCCCTAAGGCTGAGATTCCACCCAATTTGAATCCTTTCCTCTCCGTTCCCCCTAACTTGGAAAGCTACTATTGGAGCCTCATGTGCTGCTAATTCATAGAAATCTTTGGCAACTGATGTTTGAAAGGTAGTGAACCGCTCCGCCAATCCTCCCAAAATATGATGGTTTCTCCACTTTCCACCTTCATCTCACCCACTGTTGGAATAAGGGGTAGATGGAAAAGATGAACTTCTAGGCGCTCTTGTAGGTTGCTCTTGGATGTAGACCATCCTCAATTCCCTTCTTCCTCGTTTCGTGGATGTTTCTAATGACCTTCGCCCATAAACTAACCTATTCTCATAAAACATACGTAGGCGTTCACCCATTAAAGCTTTTATTTTTTTACCTCCACCCCTCAATTCTCCTTCTGATGGTCTGAATTACTAGATCCCAGAAGGAAATCTTTCTTGGGTCCCCTCCTAATGGTAACACTAAGTACTTCGTTGGCCAATTTCCCCTCTCCACTTCCATCTTGGCTGGCAACGTCACTGATGGTTGTTTCCTTCATTAGCATTGCAATGGTTTGTTCTTGGGCCTTCACAGAATCTAAAACACTATAGAGTCCTTGTTGCAAAGTTTGCAACTTCAAGAATAGCTCTTGCTTATAGCATTGAGGTACAAACATCTTTTTCATAAGCCTCTTCATGAACTCCCATGTCATGACTAGACCTTCTCCTTTACACCTTCTTTGTGCGTTACATTCTCCCACCATAGATTAGCATTATCAATCAACTCTAGAGCTTGGAGTTTTACCTTTTTGCCTCAATGTAGTTTTGAGACTCAAAAGATTTTCTCTATGTGTTGTACCCACTCCAAGTATTCTTTTAGATAGCTTGTCCCATGAAAAGGTGGAGTTTTCATGTTGATATGATCAAATGTTCTTTGTTGTCTTTGGTGCCTTGGAGCTTCTTCAAAGGCATCTCTTATGTTTGGATTGTCATACTCATCATCTAGGTCATTGTTAGTCCTTCATTGTTGTGGCTATGCGCATTGTGGTTGATTCACAATAAATCTCTCCACCAAACGCAAAAGTTGATCCATGCATTTGCAAAGTGCTTCATTGTTGCGTTCAAGGACTACGAGGCATCACTTATGTTCTATGGTGTTTAAGAATCACTACCTTCAAACATGATGTTAGTCACCAGTTTTTACACCAAAATGATGAGCTTTATTGAAAATAAAACTTAGGAAAACAAGAGAATAGGTTAACAAAGAAACTTGTGGACTGAAGTCAAATGGATAGAAGGGAGGAAAGCTTGGACTAATTGATAAGATTCATCTCCATAATTAACCAAGAGTTGAGTGACTCTTTAGGGGATGGAAAACCCTAGAGATAAGTTACTCAACTCATCTCCAAAGAAAACTTGGATAAAAGAAATAATCAAAATTTTTTTTGCTCAAACTCAATTGATGGAAATACATGTATAAGATTCCCTATTTATAGTTGTAGAAGTGGTCAATGCCTTTACACAAAAAAAAAAAAGGGAGACTAACATCCTAGATAATCAACCAAAGATATTTCAAACCTTTCTAAAAGAAAAAGGAAACTTTGAAATCAAGGCAAGATCTTGCACACTAAAACCTCCATAGAAAGATGTTAGCTAATTTCTTTCATAAGAAGACTTCTAGAACCTTCAAGATCTTTCCTTTGCGAGCACATCATAGACCATATTGACTCTTTTAGCCCTTGATCATATGATTAAACCACCATAGGAATTGTTCCTTATTGGACTTACCTTGATTTCAGACCAGATATGATATGGCACATCACACATGGGCAACTTGTACGGTTTACCAAAAGAAAAAGCTTTGTAATTCTTGTTCACATGAGTAAGCTTCCATGTTTTAGCTACATGCATGTCATCCTCTAAAGATACTTTCGCCTCTTCCTGTTTGTAAAAGTGCTTCTTACAAGTCTACATTTTGCCTTTTGTTGTGAATGCTACCTACTTCAAAAATTTCATGGTTGTATGTGGTTTTGAATTTTGTGCTAGTGCATTTTTTTATGTAGAGATTCTTAGATGTTCTCTGCTACAAGTTTGATTTTTCCACATGCTACAGTTCCTTCAGCTGGAATCCAATCTTTCTAGAGCATAATGTATTACTGATGTCTCAATAATTATAGGCTGGTGCTCTTGTGCAAGTTTATACTGATGGGACTGTTTTAGTAACACATGGGGGGGTTGAGATGGGACAAGGTCTACACACAAAGGTCGCTCAAATCACTGCTTCATCCTTTGGTATTCCTCTCAGTTCTGTGTTTATATCTGAGACAAGCACTGATAAGGTAACACAGCTTATACAAGATCATTACTGTTTCTATATTTATTTGTTCCTTGTTACGTACACATATCAAATTGCTAGGATGATAAAGTACATGACCAACTGAAATTACTGTAATAATTTTCTTTTTCACTTTGTTAAAAAGGTAAGGTTAGGCAGTTTGGTACTCTTATATCATGGTTTGAGAACTTTCAACTAGCTATGTGGCAAAACAAAAGGATTTATGAATGTTGTACACTGATTTGTTTACAACCATTTTCAAATTTGACAATTTCAGCGGCTCAGGTCTAGGACAGTGTAGGACTTCTTTGTACTTGTTGGAAGTTTAAACTTGTCTATTACTGGACAGGTTTTATACACCTTTTGCTATCATAATCATGGGGATGGGTACATGATTTTTCTCAGAAAGGTAATAAAATGGCCAGAATCAAGTATTTAAATAGTTGTTAGAAGTCTCTATTCATTCTTTGTTGGATAAAAGGATATTAACTATAAACATAATTAGCATGTCTAATTATTCAAATTAATGGATGTATTTATCTTAATTGTAGATCAAAACCCTTGTATTTCATTCAATGATCTCTCTAGTAACGTCACAAGTTCTTCAAGATGATGATTGTCTATTTCTTGAGTCTCAATGAAAAACAGAACACTTAGCCATTAAGTTAAATTCATTTCAAACATATAGATTGTGTCACATCAGGGTCCTTAACACACTAATTTAAAATCAATTGAATGGTGATCAAGCATTCAAAAGTTCCAATTACTGAAATGTAAACTCAATTATATGCAAAAAACCACATACCCTAGTTTACGAAATTAGGTCGTGCTTAAAGATGAAATAAGAGACTGTTACTATTATAAGTTTATAACACATACACATAAACATGCAACTTTTTTTTTCAAAAAAAAAAAAAAAAAAAAAAAAGATGAAATGAGAGATATAACTGTATTAATTATGTTCGTTGTCATTGTTCAAAACAAGAAAAATAGGAACAAGTAAAATAAAATATTAAAATTGCTCAAATTCATTGTTGGCCAAATGCTATTTTTTTGTTTCCATCCCCAATTATATCACCATCTTCAAGCCATTCCAAGTTTCCTTGTGTGCCTCCAAAGCCAAAAAATAAGAGATAGCATTTTGTGCTCACTTCTCTTTCTTTCTATATTCTTTCAGTGAACCCTTGGATTCTTTCATTTCATTCAAATCATTCCAATGGCCCTCATTGAATTCCCAAATAAGCATGTGACTTTCTGATGTAAGAGCCTCAAAGGCATCTTTTTCTAGTCTTTATTTCCAAATTTGCCAATTATCTCTCCAATTTCCCATGTATAATTCCATTACCGTTGGAAGGAAGTCGATATTGTCCCCCTCTGCTTCATTATCAATAGTTCCATACTCTAGTTCGAGGTTGTGATCATCTTTGTGTCAAACAATCCGCAACATTTTTCTTTAATCTTTTGAAAATGTACCCATGCTCCTTTTGTTGGGGGAAATCCCTTCCACTCCGATCTAAATTATTTGGCAAGCAATCTTCCTCCCTCCATCATGTCTAACCATTCCTCCATTGTGAAACTTCCATTTCGAACTTTTGCCTTCCCTTTTACTACATTTGTTACTTCTTCATCGTGATAACAAGCTAGCAAGGCCCTTGTGGCATCAATTACTATCATTTTTGCCCTTCTTCGCAGGGTTGTCCCAAGTTTCTCTTCAACCTGACTCCATATGGTATCGTCCTGTTTTTGATTAGCAATTTATGTTCTTTTGTTCATCTCTTCTCCTTCCTTTCCATTATTCACCTTCTTTGCCACTAGGGACTCTTCCATTACTACTATGTCAAAGGCTCTCCATAGTTCCCACCATCCCAAGGATTGATCCTTGGCCCAAAGTATAAATGGCTTGCTGATTGCATCATACTAGTTTGGAGATTTTCATAAAGCTTCCCCTTCTATTTGAATAGGACTCAATCATGATCATGTGCTCTCCACCTCTTCTGACCTTAAACAATCCATCCCTCAGGGCCACCATCACTTTCCAAATTTCCTTTTTTATCCACCTAGCTTCTGAACTTTTCAATGATATAGTGCATTTTCGTAGTTTTGTTTCCTTCTCCATTGCTAACTTTACTCCACTTGGTGTACTAGGAACCTTTTATAATTCTTGTAGAATACCTTGTCTAGCGTATGGCCTTTCGCTTCGTGACCTATTAGCAAGTGTCCTTTCTTCTTGTTCTTTATTCCTCCATCTTCTTCCAAGCTTCTGTTGTTCCGTTGGTGGGATTGTGTGGTGTGAAACTCCTTTTATGC
Source organism: Tinospora cordifolia (assembly GCA_030144865.1). Taxonomy (NCBI): domain Eukaryota; kingdom Viridiplantae; phylum Streptophyta; class Magnoliopsida; order Ranunculales; family Menispermaceae; genus Tinospora; species Tinospora cordifolia. Next base: position 10,520 of record JAJIYU010001387.1, on the reverse strand, counting down.
CTCTACTATTCCTTCTTTTTACCAAGGTTCAGCCTTCTTTGTCCGAGGAGTTTGTCACCACCCCCAAAAAAGAGTTGTCCCCTCATTATGTCGATCAGCACCATACCCCATTTTGTATTCTTGGTTCACTTTTTTTGTTCCTTACCCGATTCACCACTTTGTTTCCCATTTTTCTTTTTTTTTTTTCCAAAAAATTTTGAACAAGGAAAGCTTTAACTTCATATCATATGATAATAGAGGTGACGTTAATATTTTCCTTATCCCTTTGGTTCTTGTCTTGCAAACGTATGGTCAAGGTTTTATTTTTTAATCCAAAAAAAAAAAATTGATTTAGTTTTGTTGGGTCAAGCATCAATATGATTGTAGGTTTCATTTTGTTTCTTTCAAGTTCACATCATTAAATTCAATTGTTTGTTGCTTCTCTTTCAAATGCTCGCTATTTGATATCCACACCTCAATGGTAAACCAAAGATTCAAAGAGAAAAAAGAAAAAGAAAGAAAAAGATGAAAAAAATTATAAAAGAGAAAGAAATTTGCAACTGTAAACATGCATAGAAGTGATGTTTAGGTTGATTTCTCTTCTTTTTTTTTTTTTTTTGTTTTTTGAAAGGAAACTAGAATATATATATATATATATAGAAGATGATGCCTAATGAGAAATTTGACACCATCCAAGCTACAATGAGTACATAATGTTATGCCAATTTCGTAATCATTCTCCAAAGCTATATCCTTTGCTAAGTTTAGTAGGGATGATCCAAGTGCAAAACATAATGATGGATCTTTCCCAAGTATTGATTACAGAATTACATACATCAGAAAATAGCCTACTGTTTTGTTCTTCCCAAACAGAAAACCATATTGCAAAAAAGATAATTCTTCTCTAGTTGACAATGCTTGTGTGCATGTTGAATTCCTCTCCCTGCCAGTCTCCTCCCAGCATCGTCGTTTGGATGAGATGACATTTCTGCTGCCATTTATGCCAAATTTCAGTTAGGAAACTGCAACTACTGAACAAGTGGTGCGTTGTCTCCTTGACTTGCCTACATAAACAGCATATGGATGGGTGAAGATAAAGATTGGGGAATTTCTTTTGCATGATCACTGCACTATTCAGCTTATTTAGGAATATTAGCCCAGCTAGGATCTTAGCTTTGTTTGGAACTTTAGTTTTCCAAATTAAATGGACGTGATGGAAGGAGGAGTGTTGGTTTCTGTGGTTGGCCAAATGTTTGAAAAAGACTTTAACGGTAAAAACATAGTCTTTATCCCCAATCCACTCGATCTTGTCTGGTTCCTCTAAAGGCTGAATATTCTACAGTAGATTAATGAGGTCCATGCCCTTCGACGTAGCTGTCCTGAATATTTCTGCTGATGTGCAGGTTCCAATCCTAGCTTTCTCTTCCCTCCTGTCTATTCTGGTTCGGAACTCAAATATGGTAGCTTTGTGTCTCTCAGAGAGTCTGTAGAGGGTTGGAAATATGTCATTGAGGCTGTCACTGCCGCGCCATTTGTCTTCCCAAAATTGAGCCACATCTCCCTTGCCCACTTTCCACCTCAACTGAGATTTGAATATAGGGTACAATGCTGCAATGGACTTCCACGTTGACCTCCTGCTGCACTTCCTATTAACACCTGCCTCCCTTCCTTTTGCTTGATGTCCATGAATGTTTTTTATTATACGGGTCCGTAGTGCCCCTGGCTGTGTGTACATTCTTCAAAGCCATTTTCCTATTAGAGTCTTGTTTCGATTTATTATGTTTCCTACCCCCAGGCCTCCATTGTGAACCTCTTGGCAAACTTGGTCCCATTTAACCAACTGCTGGCCCTTCTCCTTGCCTTCTTGTCTCCAAAGGAACTGACGCATGGTCTACTCAATTCTGCTAGCAACTCCTTTGGGTATTTTAAACATGGACAGAAAATAAGTTGGATTGGCCTCCAGGACCGTTTTTAGCAATAGTAACCTACCCTCTCTGGACAAGTAACTCCTTTTCCATCCCTCTACTCTCTTGGATATTGTTTGAAGTACTGAATTCCAAAAATTTGATTTATTGGAACTACTTCCTAGAGGCATACCCAAATAAGATAAAGGTCATTTACCTACTGAAACTTTGAGGTTTTCAACCATGTCTGCAACCTCATTCTTTTCCACGTTAATTCCAACCAATTGACTCTTTTCCGCACTGAAAGACCGCCCCAAAATGAAGCAGAAAACGTGCAGAGCGTCTATTACTATCTCTGCTTCCCTGCTATCATTCTTCATGAGGATTAGGCAGTCATCTACAAACAAAAGATGTGTTAATTGGATCTCGTCCTTCCCTATCTTTAGCCCTTCAATTTTTTGCTTGGCCATAGCCTTTTCCATACAATATCAAATTGATTTCAGAATTACCATTTCAAACCATCCAATTAATCAAAGTAATCCAACAGATTCAAATGGTTTTCATTGATTCAAGCTATGAGCAAAAAAAAAAAAGTTCAAGATTTTAGGACAAATATTTTTGTAAAAAGAGAGAATGATGCGAATCAACAAGAGGAACAAGCTGATTCAATTATTTCAAGTTATCTGCACATTCTAAGTGAGCTATTATGGGTTGGAATACAATATGGGGCTATCAAAGACTCTTAAGTCACATATTCCATAAATTAAGAAGTTCATGCATGGGCTACTTCGCTACAGCATAGACTTTATTAATTTGGGTCGAACATGGTGGTTTTCAATTAGTGGATTGCACAAAATTAATGAAGTCTACAATCAAGTAAATGATAAATCCACCCATATATGTAATTAAGCCAGACTTCTTAATATACAGTATGTGCCTAAAAGTCTTTAATATCCTCATCTTGTATTTTAACCTTGTAATAGTTCGTTTTAAATGTGTCACTTGTAATTCTTGAATCAGCTTGTTTTTCTTATTGGGTGGCAATATCGGCACTAGTGGGTCTGGCCTCGTTGAATTGGTGGGAAGTGGGGCCCAACAGCCATCATGTCAAAATATATATATATATATATATATATATATATATATATATATATATATCAATTAATTAAAAATGAAATACAATATGACATAATACATTTTGTTATATTTGATGGCCTCCTTTTCTTAAATTTTAGAACACGAACTTCTATGTAGGGACTGAATTATAGAGGCTTGACTTGTTCTTTCTCATATACAGTATATAGGTATTCAGCTATAGAATGTCCAAACACTTGGATCAGGGTACTTGGACAGGTGTTATGTCCATGGCTAATCTTTTATTCCTTTTACTTTATTTTCTTTTTCTCCTTCTTTCAGTCATCGAGCCCTTTTTTTCCTATGAATGTTCTTTATTTTACGTTTGCCCCTTTTTTCTCCTTTTTTGATCTTTTTCATTTTTTATTTTATATTTTTTTTTCCGTTCCTTTTCATTCCTTTTTTATCTGTTTCCATTTTCTCCATACTTAGATATTTGTTCCTTTTAGTCATTTCATTGATTTTCCTTTTTCTTTTTCTTGCATATTTGGAGAATCTTAAGCTCTGAATTGTTTTTGTCTTTTTTTTCTTAAAGAAACTGAATATTTTATTCATATAGGAGAAAAAATACAAACAAGGAAGGCCCCCACCAAGAACACAACACAGTTACATGGCCCCACTTGCATATAGAAGATTAGCCCACCCTCTCAACCAATCTGCCGATGAATATCCCAACGAAAGAGGACCATTACTAATCCAGAAGGAAGCAAGAGACTGAGATTCTTCTCAAATGTCAATAGGGAAGCTGAACTTGTCTTCAAATATCCGAGCGTTCCTCTCTTTTCATAAATACCAAACCACTGCCAAACAAGCCACCATCCAATGAGCCCTCTATCTCCTATTGGCCTCCTCCCAATGAGGACAAACACACTGCTATTCCTACACCACTAGCCCCGAAGCAAAAGGAAATTGTCTTTTCTACCTATCCCAAACAAAGGAGGTGAAAGAGCACTGACTGAACATATGATCCACAGACTCTCCATTTTCCTTACATAAGAAGCCGCAAAAGTGGGACAAGAAAAACCCAGCAAATTTCCATTAGATCATATCCTTTGGAAGGAACCGGAACCTTCCAAATCTCCTTAAAAAATGGGTAAGGAAAAGACGAAGAATTGTCAACCGAGGAAGGAAAAAGGATTTAGAAGAAAACTCCTTTGAACTTTCTATAATCCAGACAATTTTGTCCTCCCTGTCCATCATAAAAAACTCCTTTGGTAAGGTTCTAAGGTAGGCTTCTTCCTCCTCACACCTCGGATCTCTGGAAGACCTCAAATGAAGATTCTGACACAGAACTGCAGAGACAGACTCAGGTGCGAAAAGCCTAGAGACAAACCAATTCTGACCATAAAACAATCTATACAGTCTAGGATACAACGTCGAGAAAGCATCAATGCCCCACCACATGTCCTTCCAAAACTGGATAATCTCACATCTCCCTAGCCTCACCCTGATGAAAGGGTCAAAAAACTGATGAAGAGAGTGAATGAACTTCCATGGGCTTCTGTAGGTCACACTTTTCTGAAGACCGGCATCTCTACCGTTGTCATGCAAATCGTGTCTACTCCAGATTACTCTCTCCTACAACTTGTCTTTTTCTTTTGAAAACCTCCAAAGTCATTTTCCTGCAAGCGCTCTATTTCTGGCCATCACATTACCAATCCCTAGACCCCCAAGATCCTTTCTCATTTGAACCTGTCTCCAATCTACTAATTGCATGTCATGGGGGTCATCTTTCCCACCCCATAGAAAATCCCTCATCAACTTCTCAATCCGATTAGCTTCTCTCTTGGGAATTCTAAAAATAGAAAAGAAGTAAATGGGCAGAGCTTCTAACATTGAGCTAATCAAGGTGAGCCTCCCTCCCCGAAAGGAACGCACGCTTCCACCCCTCCAATATTTTACCCACTTTGGCTACAACTGGATCCGAAAAGACTTGAGCCACTAAATTTTCTCCTAACGGCATTCCCAAATCCTTCAATGGCTATTCCCCTACATCACAACCAATCTTCTCCGCAGCTTCTCATATCCACTCCTCTGAGGATGTTATTCCAACAATGCAAGTTTTGGATATATTAACTCACAATCCTGATGCCTAATAGAAGCACTTAACCAAACTGAAAGCTTGCTCAATATTATCACTTTCCCCATCCAAGAATAACAAAGTATCATCTGCAAACTGCAAATGTAATACCTCCACCTTATCCTTGCCCACCATGAATTGCTGCACACAACTAGCTTCCCTCCCCTTGTCCAATAAACGACTCAACACATCTACTACCAAGGTGAAAATAAAGGGGGACATGTGATCACCTTGTGTTAAACCTCTTTCCGCACTAATTTTACCTCTCGGTCTCCCATTAATAAAGATAGAGGAGGAAACCGACCGAACGCATCCTTGAATTCATCCTCTCCATTTGACTCCAAGCCTCTTTTTCTCCAACACAAAATCAAGAAAGTCTTAATCAACCATATCGTTTGCCTTCTCGAAATCCACTTTCACCAACACACCCTTCTTGTTCCTTGCGCTATAATCTTCCACTATTTCATTCGCTACTAGAACTGCATCCGTGATTTGTCTTCCTTTTACAAAGGCAAACTGGTTCTCCGCGACTGTAGTATTCATTACCCCTTTAATCCTATTGGCCAATACTTTAGCAATGATCTTGTACAGACTTGTGGTGAGGCTAATTGGCCTAAAATCCTTAACCGTTCTGATTGCGTTCTTCTTTGGAATCAGACAGATGTAAGTCTCATTAATACATCTATTTACCATACGTGAGTTGTAGAATTCCTTCATAACCGCCATTAAGTCTTCCTTCACTAGGTCCCAACATTTCTAATAGAAAATCATAGAGAAACCATCTGGCTCTGGCGCCTTGGAACTCTCACAATTAAAAACTGTTGATTGCACCTCCTCTTTAGAAAAAGATTCTTCTAAGTTTCTTTGATCCTCTTCTCCAATAGGGTCCCAATGAAGCCCATCAAAAACCCACACTTGCTCCTGCCTCTTCCCAAACATCTCATTAAAATTATCTACAATTATCTTCTCTGCTTGATTCTCCCCCTCTATCACTTTCCCATGGTTTCCTTCTAACATAATAATCGTATTTGTGACTTTCCTTCCACTTAAAAGCCGATGAAAGAATTTCGAATTAGCATCCCCCCTCTTTCAACCACTTAATTCTCGACTTAAGTCACTCTCCCCTATCCAATTCCCTATTTAATTTCCATAGGTCCCCCCTTTTTACCCATCTTTCCTTCCTTTTTTCATCTAGTGTTCAAGTTAATATCTTGTCCAGTCGACCTATTTTCTATGGGCTAGAATGAAGAGTTTAGGGGTTTAAGAGCTTATGATATGTTACACTTGTTTGTAAAAACATTTGGAACATGAATCTCCTACTTATGTTGAAATCAAATATAATGTAATGTATACCCAATACAAAAGTTTAATGAACATATGGACATTCATTGTGGTTAAATTAAACCTATAATGTATTTTGTATATGCATTGAAATATATGTATGATTATAGATGTAGAAGTAACAATGATTTTTTCCATAACTGAAGTGATCAACATTTTCTTATGAGCAAACAATCTGAAACAATATATTTCTCTCCTGCATTACTTTCTTGAGAAACTATGGTCAACCTGACATGAAAGTTATGCAAATGGGACCAGCAATGTGAGCCTAATGTTAAGTGATGTGGATGGTTAATGTGTCAAATTTACCATTAATATAATCAAAGAAGATTCATTGACATCCTAGCGTACATGTGTGTTTGTGTGTGTGTGTGTGTGTGTGTGTGTGTGTGTGTGTGTGTGTGTGTGTGTGCGTGTGTGTGTATATATCCAAAGTGAATCTTTCTGTGGGGATTTGAGTGTGCTCTTTCATCAACTTAGGTCCCAAATGCATCTCCAACAGCAGCTTCTGCAAGTTCAGATATGTATGGAGCAGCAGTTTTAGATGCATGTGAGCAAATAAAAGCACGGATGGAGCCTATTGCTTTGAAACAGAAGCACAGTTCTTTTGCTGAGGTATGCCTGCTGTGGTATGAACATTTAAATTATTAACCTTCCGCCTCACTTAACAGTTCTACACTGTTTATGCCCAACAAAACATCAATGTGTATGTTCCTTTCTTTTCCTCATTTTCCACCTAACCACGCATGCCAAATTGAGTCACAATGAAATTTGTGTATTTTGCTCTTTAATTCTTTCTTTAAAAATAAAAACAAAAAAACAGAAGAAACAATTCATTGATAAAATAAGATTGCTACAAATATGAATAGAATGTCACCTAACCATCTACAAATACAAAAGGGGAAACCAACCTTGCCCTACCCATCCTCACCCCCCCGAAGACATTACAAGAGATTCCCCGACCCCCACCCCCCATATTGACTTTCACTAAGGCCACCCTGCAAAGACATTACAAATATTCGCCCACCTCCTAACCTTGCCCTACCCATCCCCTCCATATACAATCAAGAAGCAATAAGACTTTATTTTTGACATAATGTAGGCTTAGGTGGAGGCTCACAAGAATTGGAACAAGAAATGCAAATAGTAAGAGAGCCGCACAAACGAGAAATTATAAAGAGAAACCTTTAGAAACTCTTGACTTTAAAAACAAAGATAAGATATTTATTTGAGCTAATTTCCAAGAGAACTAATTTTCCATTATCTCACAATAAGAAAAAAAAATGAAGTTGAGAACCAAGAAAGTAAATATCAAACCTTTTCTTTTCACTTTGTTTTTCTTTCCCCTTTTCTTCAAGGCTTCCTTTTTTCAGATGTAGAAGTCATAAAATAAAGTCACTCAAAACACTTTCAACCAAATGTATTTGAGTATTAACAATTCTCGAAAGTTCCTGATCAAAAAGTAGACTACTTGTGTGTAGTTGCTTGATGCACTAATAATCCTAATTGGATTGCATTTTACAGGTCTTGAACTTTATTTAGCTAGTTGAAAGCGGGGAAGTAAAGTGATTGGGAATTTAAACAAACAGTAGCAAGCAAAACAAAAAAGTGGATGGAAATGAATAAATGGAAACTCAGAGAGATTCTGATTTCCCTAAGTGTGTCTCTTATGTTTGATGTAGATTGTTCATTGTGAATAAAATTCATGTTTATAAATCAAAATCAACTATCTTCAATTCTCTCTCCAGAGTTGTATCGAACCATATAGACTAGATACGGATCGTTATCTCCAAATTTAAGATCTTCTATTATGCATTATGAATTATTATTCCTTTTATGATTTCACAAGATATTGCAAACTTCCTAATTGTATAACAATCCAATGTTGTAATCCCCAAATTCAACCTAAAGGGCTCTCTCTTGAGGTACCTATCAATTCTATAATCTATCAATCCATGGGAATTGAATTGATAGCACTCACATAGGGAATTTCAAATAAACCATGGAAAAATTTTTTAACAATGAACAAAGACAAATCAAACCATAGAGTTCATAGAAAATTCTATCTAATCTCTAGAAATTTGAATAGTTGACCATAGTGGAGACATAATAACCAAACAAGATTCGAGAATTAGAAGTAAACATGAGAAATTGCTCCAACATTGAGGGTAAAATCCCAATTGCTAGGGTTTGTGAGATCAAGTTCATCACAAAATTCACATTAACGTTCTCTAATTAACATGATATTGAGATGCTCGAGGTCATTTGTGTAGTGTGTTCTAAGACTCACAAGTGAAAAAATCAGTCAGTCACCAATCATGAAAAACATTGGTGTAGTCATATCTAAAATTCACATTCATTTTCAACCTAATTCTCTCTTGGACTTTTCATACAACAAACCATATATGCTCAGGCACATTTCCAAAACTTCAAAATTTCTTATGAATGGACAAAACCACCAATCATATTCACAATGATTGTTTATGCACCAACAAAAGAATAATTTGCCCCGACCCTCAAACATAACATCAACATTGTCCTCAATGTTTAGAGAAACGAAAAGGATATGGAATATGAAAAATCCCTTGAATTCATGTTGCTAAGCTGAAGGGGAACCCAAATTGTGAAGATGATCACTACCTTTCTGTAATCCAATACGATATCAACTCAAACCTTTTTTTTCAAAAGAAACAGTGATCTTTATTAATTAACAAAGAAATGGACTACAAATTAGAGGGAGACCAAGCCAACAAGTTGGCCACCCACAACAACAACCCCCAATTACAAAATGTTTTCTCATCCCCTTATCCACTTTGAAATGGAATATCTTGAAGAAAGGGAACTAAAAATGCCACCGATATGGATTCCTCCCATATCTGAGACGAGGAACAACTCTTATTTGCAAAAATCCTAGCATTACGCACCTTCTACACACACCGAAGAACTGCTAAGCATTCCACCACCCAATAAGCACGCTGCCTAGGGCTAACTTCTTCCCGAAAGGGACAGACACTAAACAAAATCCCTTGCTCGCTCTCCTCTGGACTAATGCTAAATACGCTCCTCCATCTAGACCAAATGTAGCTAGTAAATGGACATCTTAGGAATAAATGGTGTAATGATTCTCCATTTCATTTGCATAGAGGGCACCACGAAGGAGATAAGCAATATCTTGGAAAATGCCGCTAAATCATCTCCCTTGTATTAACTCTCTCCAAAGTCATCTCCCATGCAAAGAACTTGACTTTAGAAGGGACTTGGGCTTTTCATATCTCTAGGCTCAAAGGAGAAGGCATAATCCTACTAGAGTTAGTCAAGATCAAGAAGAATGATTTGCAAGAGAAAACCCCTGGGGACTCCTCTATCCAAACAATCTGGTCCTCCCTATCATCCAGAAAGCAATCTCTCAGAATCACCTAAAAAGCACTTTCCTCCTCTTCACTTCTCCCCTGAGCAGATGACCTCATATGAAGATTCCACTGAATGGCACTGGAGACATCTCTCTGACTGCTAAAGAAAGACAGTGGCCGATGATGAACCTAGGAAAGAGTATACAGTCTAGGAAAAAGGACTGCAAAGGCATTTGTTCCCTACCACACATCCTCCCAAAATCAAATATCATCTCCCCTACCTACATTCGGCCTAGTACTGGGCAGGTAATCATGATATAAAGAGCAAATGAACTTCCAGGGGCTTCGAAAACTTGTGCTACTCATGATCCCGACATCCCTTTCATGCATGTATTTGCCATGTCTACTTTTTATTACCTGAGCCCAACACTGATCTTGCTCCCTTGGGAACCTCCAAAGCCATTTTTCAGCGAGAGCCTTATTTTAATTCACTAAATTCCGAATTGCAAGCCCTCCTTGCTCCTTCTGTAATTGAACCTTCTTCCAATCAACAAAATGAGACATTTTTCCTTCCTCTTCGCCTTTTCATAAGAAATTCCACATTAGCCCTTCTATCTTTGAAGCTTCACGATTTAGAATCCCCCCCCCCCCCCCCCCCCCCCCCCCCCCCCCCCCCCCCCCCCCCCCCCCCCCACCCCCCCCACCTCCCCCCCCCCCCTCCCCCCCCCTCTT
>JAJIYU010001386.1:0-37343 GCA_030144865.1 Tinospora cordifolia | reverse complement strand
ATATATATGTATGTATGTATGTATGTATGTATGTATGTATGTATAAAAGAAGTTAGGAGTAATCTCAATACCTAATGCTCAGTGGGTATCAAGACTATTACTGAATATGAATTTCATGGAATATTTAAAGCTCATCCTATATAAGTGAATGAGAAATGATCAATACAATGTACTCTATGCTTACATTTCATTAAGTCATGAACTGCCCACCTGAAACTCCATTGCGCCATTTCCATAACTCGTCACTGTCCAATGTTGAAATTTTCCAATAACAGCTCTGTCTACCATTTTCTAACTTTATCAGTCTTAACTGGCCCATGTTCACATCATTGATATATATATATATATATAATACATCATTAAATTATCTAGAAGAAATTTACAAAAATAACCTTCCAAAAATTAATGTCTGTTACGTCATAAATTTAGAGTGGGGCTAAAATCGTCTCAATAGTAGATGTGTTCACCTCTAACATTAAGTTCACTCCTCTCAATTTAAAAATTCAATATATTCACTTCATTTTTTTTATTAAAAATCCTAGAATACCCTTATTTAAATTTTAACTACCCTCATTAATCACTCAAACCCACCCACCAATGTTTCTTTTTCCCTTTCACCGTGCAACCTCCTCTTCATACTGCCGTCGCTGTGAACATCATTGAGATCTGTTCAAGCTATTTCTTTCACTGAAAATCTATTGCGCTGGCCGCCAGGAGTCCAGTTCCAATTGTTGTGATGCCATAAAGGTGCCACCATTGGATCTTGAGCCATCGCTGGAATTCGGCAACACTTATAAAAAAAAAAAACTTTAGATCTGATAAGGTTTGTAGTTTCTTATGTTTTAAAGTTGTTTTATCGTAGTTTAGATGATGTAACGTCATTTTCTTGTATTATTTGAAACAAATGACTTTACAGTTGTGAATATATAGTCTCGGCCCCTGTGTGGCCGAGACCCCTAAATTCCATTATTATTTTATTTTTGATTTATCTATTTATTTGCATTTGAATAGTCTTGAATATTATAATAAATCAATGATTAGTCAGATTTTATATAGAAATGGCAACAAAAAAGACAATGGTTGTAAGAAATAGACTGAGTAATTAGTCAGAAAGTGTATTTTTTTAGGTCCCCTTTGATGGCATCCCTGAGGCAAGCTACAGTAGCCACAAGATTTAATCTTTCGTTAGTCAGTGAAAGCACGACACATTTTGCACAACAAGCAGAAGAACATGAAGAGGCCATGTGCTTGAAGAGCATGAAGAAGGTGAAAATGCTCTTGGACCTTTTCCAAGTGGTCCATCTGATCCGTCTGTTCTTAAAAGTTTTAAGCATCATGTTGATGCAGTAGTATGGATGAACAAGGTTATTTTTTATCCTTATACTTATTGTAGTCAAATATTTTTTTCTTCTCAACAATGAATTATGGATAATCTATTTTTCGAAAAAATCTATTTTTTGCGAGTGTAGCATCGAGACCCACTAAAGTGTATAAACCACAGGAATATGATCAAGGCTTGGGACCTTGAATGTCACCTAGAACAAGCTCATCTATAGGAGTTAATCAATAGATCCGAATTGAGCCTGTTGATTACATGTTCTTATAGCTATACAAATAGGATGCTTATATCGACATTCTTTAAGAGGCGGCATCCAGAGACAAACATATTTTACATCCCATTTGGTGAAATGTCAATTACACTTGACGATGTCCCTATTCTTCTTTGTATTCTAGTGATGGGGAAATTGGTTTTAGTAAAACCGATCAACTTTGATGGTGCTATGTAGTTGGTGTGTGAGTGCCTTGGGGCTTCTAAAAAAGAATTAGAATGGCTAAAGGGCTCACCATAAGTAAGAGATGGCTAAGGAATCTCTTTAGTATGACCAAAGAAAATATAAATGAATATACAATGTTGAAGCAACTACCAGAGCTTTCATTTTGTAACTACTGGAAAACACATTGTTTACCGATAAGAGCGGTACCCGAGTTCATGTCTCATTACTTCAGCTAGTAAAGGATGTGGACACTATCGAGTCATATGCTTAGAAAGTAGCTGCTCTTGCATTTTTATACTGCTAGCTTTGGAGTGCTTAATGAGTCGAGACCCTACTTGAGGTATGCTTTATTCGTCACCCTTATATAAGTTCAAACATTTGTGTTTTCTATACATTCACATATGATGGTTGTTTGAATTTGTGATTTCTATAGGAATGGATACATGATCATTTTCCCTTTACTTGTCCACGCATCAATCCCCACTACTATAATAAGTTACCACACATTGAAATGTGGACCCAAAGGATGGAGATGGGTCTTAATGATAACTACATGTCTATGCTGCATCGGACAATTGACCAGTTGCATCTGCATGAGGTAAGTATTACATGTTATTGAAATCTTTTAATTATACGTATGTGGTTTTATTGTTTACAACTTAAAGTAATTATTTATTTTATAGGTTTACTAGGATTTGTATAGGGACTCAAGAGAGGGTGCACCCATATTAGAGGTGGCTTTTTACATTAGGTTGATTAACTATTTAGAAATTGTAGAATTATAACACCTCCATAGATTTCTCCAACAGCTAGGATATGTACAGTCAAACTCGATACTCCACTTGAGCCAATAAAAGTAGAACGAGGGGCCACTGAAAGTAAATATTTAGCGATGCATATGTTTATTTCGTAATTGTTCGAGAGGTGGAAAAACCGTGTTTTGGGACTAAGTGTTCAAGGGAATGAGATATGTCATCCATGAGACTCATCACCAGGTTACATGGAGTGGTTCTCATCAGTATCCGATCCTATTGTCAAAAATGTAGAGATTGAGACTGAGCATGCTAGCTACAATTTGGATAATGTTGCCATCAATGGAAAAATTCGTTATTTATGTTGATAATTTAAGCAACAATGAATTTATGTTCGTCTTTTGATAGTTTTAATTTTTGTGGCAGTGGAATGGGACAACACTTGACATTAGGCTACAATGGAGATCATTGCCTGAAGAGTAGCGGGCATATGATGGAGCATGCAGCTATGTGGACTCTATGACTGATGTGCTCGTAGTTCTTAACATTCGAGGAATAGTTCATTTCGGGACTATTGATGAGGTGAATACACCTTCAAGCCCCATTGTGTTAGAATATGCTGGATTGTCACAACCAGTTTTAAGTATTTTTGCAAGAAAGAAGAGGGCATCATGTGATAATTAGATGAATTTATTTTGTAGCATTGTAATGGCTTTGAATAATATTTGAACAATAATAATAAGAATATTATTTGTGTTAAATAATTCCTATAAGCACTCGTTAATTCAATTTGCTTGTGGTTTCATATTTTGCTTGTGGTTTCATATTTTAAGGTTCTTTTTTCTTCATATAGCTTTAAATTGTGGGTGCCAATTTTTATGATTCTTTTCTTTTTTTTTTTCAAATTAATTTGTGAGACTATAGAAAGGTTTTCGCATATCAATTTTCACAAAGAAACCAGAAAGAAAAAAAAAGCTCACCTTTGTTGGGTCTTGGCCACCCAGGACTAAGACCCAAATGTCAGCTCTCAGCCGAAGTTAGTCGAGACCCACATGTATGGTCTTGACCCAAGTGGGCCGAGATCCATTAGTGGGTCTCGGCCTTGTCAAACCAAGACCATTACAATGGTTTCAACTGGACAAGGCCGAGACACAACATTTGGTTTTTTTCCTTTTCGATTAATATTGGCTATTGAATTGCAACATTTGGGTCTCATGTGCTCAGATAACTTGAATAATCCTTTATATAATATGTATACCAATATATTCCTTTACATCTCTATTTTTTGCCAATATTACCTAGATGAAACCAAGCTAATACACTACGAAGTAATAAGACTTATAACTTCTTTACTTTGTACATCTCTTTTGTCATATACATCTAAAATACTATAGTGGCTGGCCCACCTTCCGCCTGTGGATACTAGTTTGCATGCCAATTGGTGGAATAGGTGAATTTGGCTTGAAAAAAACCTATATAGAATGAAAATAATTAGTTTATGCATAATCATTGACCAAATTATAATTGAAGTATAAGATGATCACCCTGACAAAGTGGACACCATAAATATAACCAATCCTAATCATATTTCTCATTTGAAAAGGTGAGGCTTCGTTTCTTAACGGGAGGAATGTCATGCATTGGTCACTCGATAACTAGACTAACACCACATTAAAAGTAGTAGCCCCTAATAAACTCATGTCTGGTAGTGTCATCCATTTATCTAGTGGTGTTAATGATTGGTCACAGTTTAATGACTCCTTCATTTGCTGCACTCTGGTAGAACCAAGAAAATTAGCATAAAGGGGTTCGAAACTGCTTAGCTCGCTTATCATATCAATCCTCACTTGTTGCCAACCATCTTCCCCAAGACTAAGGCTTGCAACGATGACACGATATCCACAATTACCATCAGACTTGGCATCAACCACATGAAGAATGCGATCATGCCACCCAACATGAAATGCTCTGAAATAAGTTGATGCCATCCTTGACTAAGTACTATGAACCTTTTGCTTCAAAACTTTCTTTTTCATTAAAGAATTGGATGAGGAGCTTGAACAAATAGATAGAACATGTTCAAAATGGGAGGGTTCTTGCTTTGTAGATATATCCACCTTCTTTGGCCTTCCTTTTATTTTGGTTTTTTCTAGAGGAGGAATAATAGAGAACACAGATGGAGAGACAATCTTGAAAAGTTGTTGTACAATCTTTTTTCTTCCATATTGATCACTTCTCTCTATCTTATCTGCTACTTTTTCTAATAACACTTTATAATTGAACTCTTGCGATCTTATGGGATCATCAAAGCTAAGCCTTTGCTAATGGACATGAACATCTTCTAATGCGATTGACAAGTGGGCAACTTGATACCTAGTAAGCTCATGAGCACAAGGAAGCCCATGTGTTGCGCGAACACACAACCATAAGAAACTTGATCAACACCGACACCCTATACATAGTGCAACTCAAGTTGAATCTTCTCCGATGTAGCCCTAGAGATGAAACCATACAACAATGTGAAAATAGGAACTTGGTACTACTATACAGAGATACTCAAACTTTTTTCAAATGATGCTTTTATCTTTGTGTGTTGTACCTTAAGCATTGCATTGATTTTCCCCATGATGTCAGAAAATTTCCTTGAGAAGACATGAGATACTTCTTTAATTTGGCATGTGCACTCTTCACCCTATTTGTTGTTGTGTTCCTGAAGTGTATCACCTTATCAGTCCATGCCTTAACAAACCTCTCTTTAAATTGGTTCAACCAAGTATTTTTCAAATATGTAAGTACATTTTCAAAGCCTCCATAACTTGAAGCTTTTCATTGTATTCATCTTCTATTGAACTGTTCACCAAACCATTCCACTTCCAAAGAAATTCTTTAAAATCATTATCCTTTTGAAACATTTTTTTTATGTTAGCCAATACATTCTTGTTGATGTGTCATATACATAATAAATTAGTGTAATTGGGAAAAACATGGGTAGTTGCATTCATGAGGGCCAAATCTCTGTTAGTAATAACCACATTTGGCCTAGGAAATCTATCCATCAACTCTTTTAATCTCTCCAGAAACCAAGTGAAATTGTCCTCTTTTTCAGCCAATATGTACCCAAATGCAACTGCAAATGTCATATTTGATAATATCACCCCAACAATCTATACAACTGAATGTTTATATCTATTTGTCTTATAGGTACAATCAATTAACAAAACTTCAAAAAAAGTTCTCAGCAACTCAACTGAACATGGATAAGCCCAAAATATGTCTTTTACTACATTACTTTCACTTTTAGGCCTATGCCACTTGGTGTATTATGCTTCACCCAGCAAGTGTAACAGTTGTTGCATTTGTGTCCTACCCATGCTTCTATTAATTTTTGTTTTTGTCTTGCATTGTAGATAGTTCTCAAGTAGGTTAGTTCATCAAATTTCTTTCCTTTAATGTTATCAATATCCCTCTTGGCCATACGTTGCGCTTTGTCAATTGCAACATCACATCAATCTCATTGTTGTCCAACCTACTAGCATATCAGTGGCCTTTAAGGTATTTTGCTGACAGGTGATTGTAACATATGATCTAGAATTAGCAGCCATTGTATTTGCCCTAAAGATTTGGGGACATTACCTTTATGGTGAAAGGTTTGATTTGTTTTTAGATCACAAGAGTTTGCAGTACATCTACATCCAAAAGGAGTCAAGCTTCAGGTAGCGTACATGGATAGAGTTTCTTAAGGATTATGATTTCTTACATTACCATCTAGGGAAGGCCAACGAGGTGGCAGATGCCCTAAGTAAGAAATTTAGCAAACAAGATGAAAAAAAGGTTAGATGTACCAATTAATTAAGGATTTCAACCTCAGTGTGACATTAGATGAGAAGCAATCGTATCTATCCAATATGACTTGCTAGCTCAATCTTCTGCATCAGATCAGGGACGAACAAAGACATAATAAGTGGATCACAAGTTTGATAGAAGGAGTTGAACAAGGCAAGCATACCAACTTTAGGATGAATGCGGAGAATGTACTGAGACTAGGAGATAGAAATTGTGTGCCTCAAAATGGGCAGAGAAAGCAGACCATACTGAACGAAGCCCATCAGACCAAGTACACGATGCATTCAAGCAGTGATAAGATGTATCAAAACCTCCAAAAGACCTACTCGTGGCAATTATCGAAAAAATAAGACCTATGGTCAGATGAATGAACCTCTGGGAGCTCGGATGAGGGTTGGTTTGACTGCCCTAACCATGGCAGAATATTTCTGGGATGTTAATGAACAAGATGTACTTCTCTTTATTGACAATATTTTTTGTTTCGTCCAAGCATGATTCGAAGTCTCCGCTTTATTAGGCAGAATGCCTTCTGCTGTAGGTTATCAACCTATTCTTAGTACAGAAATGAGTTCTTTGCAAGAAAGAATTACTTCTACCAAAGAAGGATCAGTAACTTCTATTCAAGCAGTTTATGTACCTATGGACGATTTGACCGACCCCGCACCTGCCACGACATTTGCATATTTAGATGCTAGTATCGTACTATCAAGAGGACTCGTCGCCAGGGGTATCTATCCAGCTGTAGATCCTTTAGATTCAACGTCAACTATATATGCTCCAACCTCGGATTCTTGGTAAGGAACATTATGAAACTGTGCAAAGAGTTAAGCAAACTTCACAATGTTACAAAGAACTTCAAGACATTATAGCTATCCTTGGGTTGGACGAATTATCCGAAGAGGATCGTTTAACTATAATACCCTGAAAACTCCATAACTAATGAAATGAAATTCAAGGTCTATTTAGTGAAATTTGGGTTCAAAATGAAACCGAGCTTGCTTTAGGGCTAAATTTCGCAGGTTCTAAAACTCTTGTTTAGTGACCTTTAAGAATCCAAAATCACCTAAAATTATGCAAAGTGACTTGAACCGGCCAATTGAACAACATATCCGAAAATTAGCTCAATTGGTCAAGATTAGAGCTCTCATTTGCCAAACGCCCTTTAGGGATTTAAATTAGGAAAGAAGTAACATTTAAGGCTCTTCGAGGATTCAAAATGACCTGAAATTTCGTGGGATGGCATAAATTAACAAAACACATGACATATCCAAAAATTGGGAGAATTGGCCAAGATTCGGGTGAATACCTACAGTGGGCTCTAAATAAGGCAGGTTTGTAAAGAAAATTACCTTGGGCCAAACTCTACCTTAAAATTTGTGTCTTGATCATGTGGTTGCAAAAATATAGGTTTTACACCTAAATTTCTAGTGATTAAGTAGATATTAAATTTTATTAAAATCATATGAACCCATGAAGGCATGGCCACCCAAAACATGTGCAAATCACATGGGTGGAACACTATGATCGGGTGCACCCCACTCTACTCAACCACCATGGGACATCTTTCCCTTATGTGATTCCATGAAACATGATCCAATGTACCACACAAGTGATTCAGTACAAAACACATATGAGACATCCCACCTAGGATTTGAAAATCTATGTAGATTGATTCCATACACCAAGCTAAGTGATCATGTGCTTCATGCCTCACCTAAGCAAAATCAATCTACCCATGCTCATGTGTGTGTGCACATATGTGAATTAACCTAATTAGAAAGGTTTGAAATCTGAATTAATGCTCACTTACAAACCCTAGCCGTCACCCCTGCACAAGAAACCAAAATAGAAAGTGTAGAAAGGAAATCTAGCCATGGCGCTAAGATTGGATACCTTTCTCTAATAAAAACGCTACCTTTGCTCAAGCCTAGATTAGAGAGTTTCCTTAAGACTAATAATTCAAAATCAGAATATGATATGGTGCCTCTCATGTTATGATACTATGCTCACTTAGCTAGACGTCCAAAAGAGAAGAAGAGAAAACATGCCTTATTTGCCTTGTGTAATGAGCAAGCAAGAGAACCAAAGGAGAAGGTTCTAAGAGAATATTCTCTCTTTCTATGGGACGCCCATAATGGTTATAGAAGGATTCTAGAATGAAAATATTCTCTAAACTTGAATTAGAAAAAAATGCTAGAGAATATTCCTTGGTGCCATAAGAAAATAGGCAAGATTGGTAATCCATAAATTCACTTACCTCTTTCACACTCTAGACGTTTGGAAACTTGCTCAAAAGTGAAAAGCTACCCATGCTGCCCAAGCTACCCTAGGATGTCCCCTTGGCCCTAGGAAAAAAACTATAAATACCCCCTTATGTTGCTCACAATCCCTCATTCCAAGAACAAGAGCGACTCCTCCCTATTCTGCTCTCAAACTTCTTCTTCTTCTCTTTTCTCGTTTTCTTTTGTGCATGAGTGAGAGAGTTTTAGTTTTAGTATTTAGTGATTAGTAGAGAGTTGTTTTGCTGAGATTTAGAAGTGCTAAAGCAAAGGGAACCTCTATTGAAATTTTTGGGAAAAAAAATCTCTTAAGGTAGAAGTTGTTTCTCTCAAATACCTTTTTCTTGTTTAAACCATTAACATGTTTATTTATTTGTTTTTTTTTTTTGGTGAGATTGTTTTTCTGAAATTCATTTAGTATACCTTCAGTTTTCAGTATTCATGCATGTTTTTAGTTTGATTTCATTCCTTTCCATGTATGCATGATGAACGTCCCTTGCTAGTACCATGTTTTAGGAATTGTCTAAACATTTGATGCATATGGTGAATGCTGAATGTTTGGTTCTATGAAATTTTGAATTTATTTTCAGTTTAATGCCATATTCTGAAATTTTTATTTATGTTTCATGATTATGGGATTTAATATGAGAATATCGTGATCCTAACCATGTACCATCATAGTAGACACATGGTTGCTATGGGTGTTCTCTTCTTATGATTAGTTCATAAAGTTTGTAATACCTAAGTGATTGGTTGGTGGGTTTGAGTCCCTAAGTCCAAAGTCCAATGAAAATGACTAAGAAAGGTCATATTCCACTCTAAGGAGTCATTTAGTTGAGAACATCAAATGTTAAAAAACGTTTTTGGTCTAAATTTCAACTTTACACAACTTGATGCTTGAAATGCCTAATGTTTGTTAGTGTTTGAATTATGAATGTGCTAGTGATTTGAATATGAAATTGGTTATTTAGGACCCATTAAGCTTAGTGTTCACCCTTTCTTTAACATTTTTCAAAAAATTGAATATGCAAGGACTTGAAACATCTCCTTTGATTTATTTAGAAGATCTCTATGTAGGGCATGTTTGCCCAGTTTTGTTATAAATTCCGTTTTAACCCTTTTAAGTTGAAAGTTGTGAAATTTTTATGATTCAATAAAAATTTAGAGTTTCCTTTGTCTCTTATAATATGGCCTTGTTAAAATTTAGTTGGGTTATGTACTCTTATTTTGCATTAGGGCATGGGATAATGGGAATAGAAAGGCAAGTGTGCGTCACTTGTAAAGTAACATGGGGCTCGGCCCACCTTATGGTTAAGTCTACTGTTTCAACAACTGTTTCAATAGTGGTTAAGTCCCAACACTCATTAGAAAGAATACGGGGGCCAGGGTGTTACAAAGGTGGTATTAGAGTCTAAGCTTTAGGTGCCTTGGGCTAAAAATAAAAAGTCAAGCCTAAACATGTGTTGATTAGACTAGAAATAGAAAGTCAAACATCAGTTGATTGATAAGAATTAGAAACCCTAATTGAGTATTGTTTCACATTGAATTGAATTGAAAAGCCCTACCTTCTATTTTTGAAAATTGGAAAATGTTTTAGAAAGTGTTTTCAAAAAAGGTAAGGTATGTTTTGAAATGTTTTGTTTGGACACAACAATTACAAGTTGAGCTGATAGTGGGCAAGTCTTTTCCCGAGTAAAGCTAAAGGTGGGTTATCCGACCTAGAAAGTGTGGTTGCTAAGCAGACTTCGGTCTCGCCGCTCGATTTCGAGGTTGTGCCACCAGCTTATACAAGCCGTCTGAGTTGAAGAACACCCTCACTTTCTATTAAAAAAATAGAAGGTTGAAAAATTAGGGCAAGGAATTTGAAGATGCTAAAGGTGGTATCCTGACTAAAACAAGGTTATGAGTCAACCAGATCAAACCATAGGTCCAGATAATAGACCTTAGATAAAAACGGGTATAGCCATGAGAGGCACAGTGGATCAAAGGCATAAATCTCTAGGACATGACTAGAAACTAACATTGTGTGAAAATATAAAATTGTTTGATCAGGACACGAGACCGAGAAGTTTTTATATCTTTCGGTTCCTATGTGGTATGGGATGCATAGGAATTTGGGGTTATGGAGGAAGCCTAGACTTGGAGAATGATGGACTATGTGTGGTGAATGATCGGTAGCTATGGAAAAACTGGTTTCTCTATGCTCACTAGGATGGGGCAGTTGGGTATAGTGGGCTCGAGAACCATAGTTAGCGAGTGATTCGCGAAATTGTTTGGTTGTGGTTCTGTTCTGGGTGAAAGCCTAAGTAGAAGGGGTAGAGTGGAATGGGACACTTGAACCTCGAAGCTTAGGTGGAAGATTGGAACTTTGTTGTGCTAGCTTGACTGAATGATTGTTTGAAAAGGATGTTGTAATGTTTACTTGCTTTGAAACCAAATCCCGTAACCATGCATGAAAATAACCTAGAAAAAAAACCTTTAGTCCACTGAATGAATCGAGAACCTAGAAACATGAACCTAGAGTCATCATAGTACGAATGTCTGTTGAATGCTAATGATCTGCTTGATTTATAGCAAATGGCTGGAACAAGAAGACACCTTACCCATCGACCACTTCGGATGAAACCCAGCAGGGAGAACAAGGATTGCCGGTTAGAATTGAGATCGGGCTGGAGGCAATGATGATTGAGATGCGTTAGTGAGCACTGGACCAACTGATGAGGGCTTTACCACAAATAATCCCTTAGGTGGCGCCACAACCATAGGTACTTGAACCTATTCTGGTTCCACCACTAACACTGGTACTGCAAGAACGTTAGAGGAACCAAGAGGAGCAGATGGATGCAAAACAAACGAAGCTCCTGATAGATTTACAAAAACTTAACCCTCCATATTTTGATGGTACTTAGACCTGCATCTAAGCCGACCACTGGTACCAAGAGATGGAAGAACTGTTGAACGTACTGAAGGTGACAAGCCCACGACAAGTGGCACTAACCACACACCATTTCAAGGGACCAGCCTGAGGATGGTGGAGAATGATGCAGTTGGAACTCAATACTAGACTGAGGCAATGAACTAGGAGAAGTTCAAGGAACACTTCTACGAAAAGTTTTTCCCTGAAGCAACCCTTCGAAAGCTTCAGGGTGAGTTTGTCAAGCTAAACCAAAAAGACCTGACTGTGACAGAGTACGAGAAAAAGTTCACAGAGTTAGCCAAGTTCTCTCCAGATATGATCAGGGGGGAAAAATGAAGGCTTTTAGGTTTGTGTAGGGTCTCAAGATTGAGATCCGAAAGATCTGATTTTAGAGCAAGAATTTAATCGGGAACAAAGTTTGAGGGGAACAAATAAGCGGCCTAGGAACAAGAAGGACTTACAAGGGGCCCACAAGAAAAACAAGAATGGTAAGGCCCCACAAAGACATGGGCAGAATAAGGGAGAGGCAAGGGAACAGGCAAAGAGGTTGGGGTTATGTTACCTATGCAGACAGAGGGGCCATCTTGCTAGAGACTGCCCAACTACACCAGCCCAGGCTCCCCAATAGCAACAACCATAGAACATTCAAGGAGGAGGTCAACCTCAAGCCAGACCTTAGAAGTACAATGCTAATCAGGGGTAGAACTAAGGCTGTAGTTAGAACCAGGCCAGAGTGTTTGCAGTTGAGGCCTAGGCAGACAAAGTCCCTACAGTAGAAGGTATGTTCCTATTTTTTAATGTCGATGTGAGATTGTTATTTGATTCGGGTGCCTCAAAATCCTTTATCTCTAAACAACTAGTTGATATGTTACAACTTGTGACGAACCCATTGCTTGTAACTTTGAATGTGTCCACACCAATAGGGACCACTACGACTACAGAAAGAATGTGTACTTGTGATCTAAGGTTTGGGAATAGACTTTTAATAGTTGACCAATGCACCCTACCTTTTTATGGCTATGATGTAATCCTGGGGATGGACCAGTTAGACTAGTATTAAGCCCAGATAGATTGTCCTAAGAGACGGGTAATCGTAACCCTACCTTCTGGGAAAACCTTCAAAATCAATGGGGATATGCGAAAACTACCGAGGAATCCAACCATCGCCTTGTTGAACTGTTAGAGGCAGACGAATGAGTTCGAGGAACTCACTGAAGAAAAGCTAACTAACCTAAATAGAATACAAGAACTAGTTGTGGTTAGCGAGTACGAGGATGTGTTCCCAGATGAATTACCTGAACTACCACCAACTAGGGAGTTAGAGTTTAAAATTGAACTTTATCTTGGAACCAACCCTATAGCCATACCTCCGTATAGAATGGAATCAATAGAATTGGTTGAGTTAAATGCCCAACTAGATGAGCTCAGGGAGA
This sequence comes from Tinospora cordifolia, assembly GCA_030144865.1. Lineage (NCBI taxonomy): Eukaryota > Viridiplantae > Streptophyta > Magnoliopsida > Ranunculales > Menispermaceae > Tinospora > Tinospora cordifolia. The sequence continues at coordinate 24,344 of JAJIYU010001386.1, read as the reverse complement.
AAGGGTTCATCAGGCCAAGTGAATCACCCTGGGAAGCTCCAATATTGTTCGTGAAAAAGAAAGATGGTTCGATGAGACTATATGTCGATTATCGGAAGCTGAACCAAGCGACAGTGAAAAATAAGTATCCTTTGCCAAGGATTGATGATCTATTCGATCAATTACAAGGAACCACTCATTTATCTAAGATTGATCTTAGGTTGGGCTATCATCAGTAAGGATCAAGGAGTCGAATATCCACAAGACGACCTTTAGAACCAAATATGGACACTTTGAGTTCACCATTATGCCCTTTGGTTTAACCAATGCCCTGGCAGCTTTCATGAATTTGATGAATTGAGTGTCCAGACAATACTTTGACCAGTTTGTGGTGGTATTCGTGGATGACATCCTGATCTACTCCAAGGCTGAGGCTGAATATGTAAAACACCTAAGGATTATGTTGGAAACCCTCAGGAGAAACTAGCTATATGCTAAGTATAGCAAGTGCGAGTTCTGGATGAAGACGATCAAGTTCCTGGGTTATGTCGTATCAGCAGAAGGCATTGCTGTAGACTCAAAAAAGGTAGAAGCAGTCATGAATTGGAAGTAGCCTAAGGCCGTGAAGGAAATCAGAAGCTTTTTGGGATTGGCTGGTTACTACAGAAGGTTCATCCAAGACTTCTCCAATTTGGCAGGACCTATGACCAAGTTGACTAGAAAGGGAGTTAAGTTCGAATGGGATGAGAAGTGTGAACAAGCATTCCAAGAACTGAAGAAGAGATTGACTATGGCCCCTGTGTTAACCACTCCAACTCCTAGTGTCACTTACATCTTTTATATTGATGCTTCACTAAGTGGACTGGGTGCAGTCTTAATGAAAGAAAAATAAGCTATCGCTTATGCTTCGAGACAACTGAAGGTCCATGAGAGAAATTATCCTACTCACGACCTAGAATTAGCAGCCATAATGTTTGCCCTGAAGATATGGAGACATTGCCTTTATGATAAAAGGTTCGATCTATTTTCAGATCACAAAAGTCTGAAATATATCTACACATAGGAGTTAAACCTCAGGAAACGGAGATAGATGAAGTTTCTTAAAGATTATGACTTCCAATTACACTACCATACAAGGAAGGTCAACGTAGTGGCCGATGCCTTGAGTAGGAAGTTCCACAAACATGAAGAGGAAAAGGACCAGATGTACCAGTTGATTGAGGACTTTAGACTGCGAATGACCCTTAATGAGGAGGAAGCCTACCTCTACAAAATGTCTTGCCAACGGGACCTTGTACAACAGATCAGGGAGGAATAGAGGGAAGATAAGTAGCTCACTAAACTGATGGAAGGTGTTAAATAAGGTAGACATCCTAATTTCTAGATAGACACTGAGAATACCTTACGACTTGGGGAGAGGATCTGTGTACCTCAAAATGGATAGAGTAAGAAAGTCATCATGGATGAGGCTCATCAAACCAAATATATGATGCATCAAGGAGGAGACAAGATGTACCAGAACCTTAGAAAGCCTTACTGGTCGAAAGGAATGAAGAGAGACGTGGCTAAGCATGTCTCCAAGTGCTTAACATGCCAACAAGTTAAAGCAGAGCATTGAAAACCCTCTAGAATGTTACAACCACTCCCTATCCCTAAATGGAAGTAAGATAATATTGCCATGGACTTCGTAAGTGGTTTGCTCAAGAACCAGAAGGGAGAAGACACTGTTTGGGTTATTGTGGATCGTCTCACCAAAATGGCTCACTTCTTGCCAATCAGATCCACAAACCAAGTCCGTAAGCTGGACAACTCTACATCAAGGAAATAGTGAGGCTTCATGGCATGCCTAAATCAATTGTGTCTGACAGAGACTCTTGCTTCACTTCACAATCCTGGCTGAGTCTATAGAAGGAGTTGGACACGAAGCTCACCATGAGTACAACATTTCATCCTCAGACAGATGGATAGTTTGAAAGAGTTTTCCAGATTTAAGAGGATATGCTGAGGTCTTGCGTCCTAGACTTCAAGAGGAACTGGAGCAAGTACCTACACCTGGCGGAGTTTGCCTATAACAATAGTTATTACGCAAGCATTAAGATAACTCCATTCGAGACTTTTTATGGAAGACCTTGCGGATTGCCTACCTATTGGGCAAAACTCAAAGATCACGTGTTGATCAGTCTAGAGTTGGTAGAAGAAAAGAACAAACAAGTCAAGTTGGTACAGAAGAGATTGATTACAACATAGAGTCATCAGAAGAGGAGAAGACCACTAGAGTTCCAAGTCGGGGACAAAGTGATCTTAAGAGTCAGTCCTTAGGACATCAAGAGGTTTAGATTCAAAGGGAAGTTGTCTCCTGAGTTTGTCAGATCCTTTGAAATACTTCGAAGGATCAGGGAATGAGCTTATGAGTTGGACTTACCAAACCAGATGACTTCAGCTCATAACGTATTCCATGTATCCATGTTGAGAAAGTACGAACTTGATCCTTCTCACATCATCCACTGGGAGGAAATAACTATCCAAGATGATGCTACTTACGAGGAAACACCAGTTAGAATCCTCGACCACAAGGTACAGAGTCTAAGAACAAAGGACATTCCGTTGATGAAAGTGCTGTGAAAATATCACGGGGTGGAAGAAGCCACCTGGGAACTAGAAAGTGAAATAAAGAATATCCACACCTTTCCAACAGAAATCCTTAACTATATGAAAATTTTAAGAAAAAAATTTTTGTAAGGAGGGTAGGTTGTAATACCTTGAAAACTTCGTTCCTAATGAAATGAAATTCAAGGTTTATTCAGTGAAATTTGGGTTCAAAATGAAGCCAAGCTCGTTTTAGGGTTAAATTTGGCAAGTTCTAAAACTCTCGTTTAGTGACCTTTAAGAATCCAAAATCACCTGAAATGAAGCAAAGTGACTTGAATCAGTCAATTGAACAACATATTAAAAAATTAGCTCAACTGGTCAAGATTAGGGCTTTCATTTGCCACACTCCCTTCAGGGGTTTAATTTGGAAAGAAGTAACATTTAAGTACTTCAAGGATTCAGAATGACCCAAAATTATAGGGGATGACATAAACTAATAAGACACACGACATCCAAAAATTGGGACAATTGGCCAAGATTTGGGTGAATACCTTCAGTGGGCTCTAAATAAAGAAGGTTTCTAAAGAAAATCACCTTAAGCCAAACTATACCTTAAAATTTGTGTCTTGATCATGTGGTTCCAAAGCTATAGGTTTTACACCTAAATTCCTAGTGATTAGGGAGATATTAAATTTTATTAAATTCATGTGAACCCATGAAGGCATGGACACCCAAAACATGTGCAAATCACATAGGTGGAACACTATGATCGGGTGCACCCCACCCTACTCAACCACCATGGGACGTCTTCCCTAATGTGATTCCATGAAACATGATCCAATGTACCACATAAGTGATGCAGTACACCACACATATGAGACGTTCCACCTAGGATTTGGAAATCTATGAAGATTGATTCCATACACCAAGCTAAGTGATCATGTGCTCCATGCCTCACCTAACCAAAATTGGTCCACCCATGCACATGTGTGTGTGCACACATGTGAATTAACCTAATTCAAAAGGTTTGAAATCTGAATTAATGCTCACTTACAAACCCTAGCCGTCATCCCTACACAAGAAACCAATATAGAAAGTGTAGAAAGGAAATCTAGCCATGGCGTCAAGATTAGATAGCTTTCTCTAATAAAAACACTACCTTTGCTCAAGCCTAGATTAGAGAGTTTCCGTAAGACTAATATTTGAAAATCAGAATGTAACACCTCATTTTTCGAAAAACTCATAATTATTACATTGATCTCATTCTTAGAGATACATACACATACATATTAGTATTTTGTCAAATGACATCGTCGAAAACAGGGATATTACTTGTTTCACACATCAATAATAAATCTCTTGGTCCCACCAGGTCACATCCCACAAAATCATATGAGTAAATAAATGAATAACAAATAGATTTATAACTAAAAACATGAGATGTCATATTTGTTCAATTTAAACCATTAATAATCAAATTAACATCTGGCCCCATTGCCTTGTTTTAAATAACAACTCAATAAATGAGATAAAGGGAGATTCTTTGACTACTTGTCTAACTAAAGACAATAATAAACTTATGGCTAAGACAATCTCGTCAAGGCAGTTTACCACTAACTACACTCTACTTTGTCTTATCAACGACAGTGCTCAACTATTGGGTACTTGAAAAGTAAGAAATAGGGTGAGCTCAAAGAGCCTAGTGGATCATACACAATACATCTTAAGCATTGTTAAAGTCAAAACACAGAATATGCAAACACTTATCAAACATTAGGCGTTTCAAGCAATTCAATTATTTTTTAGTTGACATTCAAACAGAAAGGACCATTCTCGGTGTTCTCATCAAAGCAATGAGCACCCAATGCTAATGACAAATAGGGGTCATGCCCATCATCCAATGTCTGGGAACTAGGGTCCAACCTAGTGTTTCATTTCAAACCGAAAGGACCATTCTCGGTGTTCTCATCAAAGCAATGAGCTCCCAACGCTAATGATAAATAGGGGTCATGCCCATCATCCAATGTCTGGAAACTAGGGTCCAACCTAGTGTTTCATTTCAAATATAATATCAATTTCATCATTTGAGAACACCCTCAGTGATCAATTGTGACTCACTGAGCCGGTACGTGGTTTAGTTCTTGATTACAATGATCTTAAAGTGTTTAAGAAGATCGAGTTCTAGCATGCTCAATGTCTTCTCCTTTTCACACATGACCAAAAATATTGTGAAGATATAAATTCAATATGCACATAATTATAACACATGCTATCCAACAAATAAGGCATATTGCTCATCATATCATACATGCATGAAATCATTCAATCACAATTATGACATAATCTTACCCTAGCATCCTCCTAGGTATCCAATCAAATAGACATACAATCATATTCCATAATTAAAACTAAAATAATACAAAAGAGCACAGTAATTATTTCTACATTGTCTGTGTGAATCTTCAAGTCCTTTTCTTCGTGCAATATAGTCCCAACAGTCTTGAATTCTCAACCTGAGATATTTTTAGAATTATCATCTTCACTCATAAATTTAATATACCCCAAATTTATATAACTAATTTACTTAATTTATGTACATATACATTCATAACTAATATTGTTTTAAGTGACTATATTTTATGTTGTATATGAAGTTATAGTTATTATTTATTATTTTAGTATAAGTGAGTTGCATGAATATATATATATATATATATATATATATATATACGAAACTTAATAAACCCATTATAAATACATGTTATTCTCATATGTAATAAATCTATTATACATTGCACATATCATTATATATATATATATATATTTCCAAGTGTAATTATTTGTAATTCTAACATATATATATATAATTTGATATACCTATATATATTTGACATACCTATATGTAAGGAGTTTTAACCCATCTGTTGACCGATCTATATATTATAAACAGTGTAAAATTACTCATCTTTAAGTATTAGCCGCACATACATATATAATCTTCCATTGAATATATGTATATTTACGTTGTAATTACATGATTGATTGTTCTGTTATATATATATATATATGCAATCAGTTTTCATGTAATGATTGACAGATTATTTATACCTGCATATAATAACTTAACACATAATATATAACTGCAGATTATATATAATAATTATATATATAAGAACTTAATTATTCCTACTTGCGCATATATGTATAAATTGATGTTAATTGGTTCACCCATATATTAATGTTAATCAGTTTACCCATATCACTTATATGTGAATACTATAGCTAATATACATATTTATATATAAATGTATCAACAGGTTGCTTTATATATATATATATTATTGTCCCAACCACATAGTTCTTATAGACATATAGTTATTATATAAAAAATATATATACATTAGTTATGTGATTTGGATTATATATATACATGTAAATTTGATGTTTAGATAAATATATATAAGTTTTTGGGAATCGGATTACATATGTTAAATATCATATATATATAACGATATATATACTATAATGAAATATGTGATAAGAAGTCATACTATAATCTTTTATGCATTGACTGGTTATATAAATATATATATATACATAATAACCCGTAACGCAACTTAGATACATTATATATGTATATATTAATTGATTTTCTCAATCGATCATCATATATATATATATTAGGCTATTCATATTTAAAAATCAGTTTAACATATTATATATTGTAAATTTCTTACTATCAAATTATTTACATAAATTTTCAATCTACAATTTCAATATATGCCTATTAGTTCAAATTGGGTATTTTTCTAACCTATTGTTAAATAATGTAATGCAAAGAGAATCAATCATACCTTTGATTTTCAATTTGCTCTTCGAATGCACTTTGAGAACTTTGTTAATGGCTTTTAGATGCTCCCTTGTTCTTCTTTGGCGGCTCTAAGGTTGTAGAAAAGTTTAGAATACTTTTAAAATAGAGGGAATTAGGGTTTCTATAAAGAATTCTACGTAGTATTCCAGTTATATTAGAATACCTAGTTCCCGGTTGTATTAGAATACATACAACGTAGCCTCCCAATTATATTAGAATACCTAGTTCATAGTTGTATTAGAATACGTACCACGTAGTCTCCCAGTTATAGTAGAATACGTAATTAATTAATTAACTTTTTCTGTTTTAATTATTTTATTTTCAATTATTACAATCTACCCCCCTTCATTTAAATTTCGTCCTCGAAATTTGAAATAGCTTACCTAAATCATTCGCCATCCGGAATGATGTCGTTTAGGTGCTCCTGCTGAATAGATTGAGATATTTGGTTCACATTTCACTTTCAATTCCCAGGTTGCTTCCACGACGTCGTGATGCCTCCGAAGGACCTTGACTAATGGAATGCCCTTAGTCCTTAGGCTCTGTACTTTATGATCCAGTATACTAATTGCAGACTCCTCGTATGTGGCATCGTCTTGTACTCGTATCTCCTCCCAGTGGATGATATGAGAAGGGTTAGGCTCGTACTTCCGTAGCATCGATATGTGAAAGACATTATGAACCGAAGACATCTGGTTAGGTAGATCGAGCTCATAAGCACATTCTTCAATTCGCCTTGTGATCTCAAATGGCCCAAGAAATCTTGGTGACAATTTTCCCTTGTGTCGAAATCTTCTAATACCCTTTTGGGGACTAACCTTAGAAACACTTTATCACCCACTTGAAACTCCAAGGGTCTCTTCCATTTATCAACATAGTTCTTGTGTTTACTCTGGGCTGTTGCTAATCTCTTCTAAATCAATTTAACTTGCTTGTTCATCTCCTCTACTAAGTCTGGTCTGGTAAGCACTTGATCTTCCAGATCTGCCCAGCATGATGGTGACCTACAAGGTCTACCATACAAAGCCTCATAGGGTGCTATTTAGATACTTGTTTGATAACCATTATTGTAGGAAAATTCAGCTAGATGCAAGTGTTTGCTCCAGCTGTCCTTGAAATCAAGAACACATGCTCTCAACATATCCTCTAAAATCTGTATTACTCTCTCTGATTGTCCATCTGTTTGTGGGTGAAAAGCTGTGCTCATCGTTAGTCTACTACCCAACTGTTTCTGCAGACTCTGTCAGAATTGAGGTGTAAACCTTGCATCTCTGTCTGATACTATAGTCTTGGGTACTCCATGTAGTTTCACAATCTCTTTAACATAAAGTTTCCCCAGTTTACCAATTTGATCTGTGGATTTGATTGGTAGGAAGTGAGCTACCTTTGTGAGACGATCAACTATAACCCACATAATGTCTTTCCCTTTCTGATTCTTAGGCAACCCACTAACAAAATCCATCGCAATGTTGTCCCATTTCCACTCTGGTATAAGAAGAGGTTTGAACAAACCTGTGGGTCTCCTATGTTCAGCTTTCACCTGCTAACAAGTTAAACATTTAGAAACATATGTAGCCACATCTTTCTTCATCCCTTTCCACCAATAAGTCTTGCAGAGATTCTGGTACCTCTTGTCACCTCCAGGATGCATAGTATATTTAGTCTGGTGTGCTTCATCTAATATCATCTATTTGCTTTGCTCGCTCTTAGGTACACACACTCTATTACCCAATCTCAGCATGCCATCTATATCAATTTTGAAACCACTATGTCTGCTTTGTTTTATACCCTCAATAAGATTTAGGATCCACTTATCATGTTTTTGCTCTTCCCTGATTTGTTCAAGTAGATCTGGCTGACACATCATAGTGAATAACACTGCTTGATCCTCATATTTTCTAACACCCAAATTATAACTCTCTATCAGCTCATACATTTGACCTTTTTCTTCAATTTTACTATATTTTCTGCTCAAGGCGTCTACTACAACATTCGCCTTTCCTGGATGGTAGTGAAGCTGAAAGTCATAATCTTTCAAGAATTCCATCCATCTTCTCTGTCAGAGGTTCAACTCCTTTTGAGTGTATATGTATTTCAAACTTTTATGGTTTGAGTACAAGTCTAATCTTTCTCCATATAGGTAATGTCTCTAAATCTTCAAGGCAAAAACAATAGCTGCAAGCTCCAAGTCATGAGTTGGATAGTTCAATTCATGTACCTTTAGTTGTCGTGAGACATAAGCGACAACCTTACCATCCTGCATTAGTACAACACCAAAACCATTTCTTGACGCATCAGTATAGAGTGTATAACCCACTGCATGAGTTGGGGTAATAAGTATTGGGGTTGAAGTAAGTCTCTTCTTCAACTATTGGAAATTGACTCACATTTATCATCCTAAACAAACTTGACTCCTTTCCGAGTTAGCTTTGTCATAGGGTCTGCTAACTTGGAGAAGTCTTGGATGAATCGTTTGTAATATCTAGCTAACCCCAAGAAACTTCGAATCTCAGTGACTGTTTTTGGTTGTTTCTAGTTTATAATCGCTTCTACTTTCTTTGGATCAATAGATATGTCTTTTGCAGATACTACATGGCCAAGAAATTTCACCATCTTCATCCAGAATTCACATTTACTAAATTTAGCATACAACTGGTGGTTTCTAAGAGTCTCCAAAACAATCTTTAAGTATCTCACATGATCTTCCTCTGATTTATAATAAATCAAGATGTCATCCACAAAAACTACCACAAACTGGTCCAAATTAGGTTTAAAAACCCTGTTCATCAAATCCATAAAAGCTGCTGGTGCATTAGTCAGACCAAAAGGCATTACAGTGAACTCAAAGTGACCATATCTAGTTCTAAATGTTATTTCTGAAATGTCTGACTCTCGAATACGCAACTGGTGATATCCTGACCTCAGATCAATCTTAGAGAAATATGTGGCTCCTCTTAATTGATCGAATAGGTCATCAATTCTAGGTAATGGATACCTATTCGTCACAGTAACATTGTTTAGCTTCTTGTAATCAAGGCATAGTCACATAGACCCATCCTTCTTCTTCACAAATAACACTGGTGCACCCCAAGGTGATTCACTTGGATGAATGAAACCTTTTGCCCGAAGTTCATCTAATTAAGTCTTTAACTCCTTTAGTTCAACAGGTTCCATCCTATAAGATGGAATAGCTATAGGATCAGTTCCTGGATAAACTTTAATCTTGATCTCTACTTCTCTGTGTGGTGGCAGTTCTGGCAAGTCATCTGGAAATACATCCATGTAATCTCTCACTACCACAATGTCTTGTATCCCTGAATGAGTCTCTGACACGTCTTCATCCATTAGATTCCAAAAATCCTTCCCTTGGTTCATGTTGTATAACATTGCTGCCACGGGATTTCTGGGTAGTCTCCAAATTTCACCATAGATCTTCACCAACTCACCAGATGGTAAAGTCAATGTGACTCTCCATCTCGGGTAGTCAATTAGAGCCTAGTACTATGTCAACCAGTCCATACCCAATATCACATCATAACCATGAAAAGGTAGTACTTTGAGATCTTCAGTTATTAGTCTGTCCCCAAATCTCAATTCACATGTGCAAATCTTTTGAGAACTTACTGTAGTCCCTATGGGAATTGATACATATAAAGGTTCTGGTGGTGTGGAAGTCGCTAATTGTAGTCTTTTAACTAAGTCTTCTGAAACAAATGACTTAATAGCACCCGAATCAAACAATACTTTCACAGTAACATTAAATAGTAAGAATGTACCTTCAATGGTTGGTGCTGGGTCCACCTATCCATTTACCATAGCGTACATACAAGCTTGATTTTGTCCTCTGTTTTGATTCTGCCCAGTCTGCTGCTGTTGTGGTTGTGACTGTTGCTGGACACGACCCTCTTGATTCTTGCCCTGACCATGGTTCTGAATCTGTGGTGCTTTATTCCAACAATCCCTAGCAATGTGTCCCCTCTTACCACAATGAAAACATGTTCCCTACCTTTTAGCCAATTGTCTATCCACTCCAGCATGGTCCTGTTGTGTCTGTGATCTCTGATTCTTCTAGGACTGATTTTGCTGTTGTTGAGGTCAACCACCATTATGCATCTTCTAACCCCTATGGTATTTTCTATCATTTCCTGGTCTCTTGTTCCTATTCTTCCACCTCTGCTCGAGGTTTAGTTCTCTTTCAACTAGTAGTGCCTTTTCCACAACCTCTCTATATGTCTTCAAATCCATGGGCACCACTTCCTTCCGGATATCCATCTTCAGATGCTCAGCAAAATGATTAGCTTTCATGTGCTCCTCTCTGATCAATTCAGGCATAAACTTGGCTAATTCTGTGAACTTAGTCTGATACTCAGCTACTGTCATGTCCCTCTAAGTTAGTCTAGTAAACTTTGACTGCATCTATTTCAGGGTCGCCTGTAGAAAGAATTTCTCATAAAATATTTCTTTAAACTCCTCCCAGCTCATCTGTTAAACGTTGGTGTTCGGATCTACTTTCAACATTCTCCACCAACTCCTGGTTGGTCCCTTAAGTTGATTGGTTGCCAGTGCAACTCTACGAGAACCTGTCGCTCCCAACACATCTAGATGCTCATCGAGCTCTTGGTACCAGTGGTCAGCTGTCATGCTGTCAGATGTGCCATCAAATTGTGACGGGTGGAGTTTCTGTAACTCCATAATCATTTGTCTCTGTTCCTTATCCTCAACATCATCATGTGCCCTTTGACGGACTAGAACCTCAGTTAAGGGTACCTGCTGCTGCACTTGGATCTGTTCCTGGTGCTGAATCTGTATTTGCGGTTGTGGCACTACCTATGGCTGCATTTGGGGCAGTGCCGTCATGAACTGCTCAATAACTCTCATGGTGATCTCAGTCAACAACTCAAGAGTCAACAACTCAAGAGTCAACACAGAGCCTATCTAAGCCTCACTAGTGTTAGCCTGTGCCCCCTATCCCTGTTGTTCAGCCTCATCAGTAGTGGCATCTCTTGTGACATTCTTCTTCTATCTAGCCATTTTCTACAAAAAATTTTTTTCATTTAGACCTCGTAATCTCAACCATCAATGTCCATGTAAACAAGTTATCAACATCAATATAAATACAAAATATTTCATTAATTTTATATGAAACATGAAGTCTTTACATGAATTGTAATAATGAAATATCAAGACTTTGTACCAAAGAAAATGGCTAGTTCCTATTACATCTTTTTATCATTACTCCTAAAAGTATCTATTTGTTACCCTTAGGAGATAATTCTTTTTCAATCTATTTGATTCTCTCCATGATTTCTTGAAGTGACCATAAATCATATGGTGAAAGCCTTTGCCTAATCTCAGGCCTTAATCCACGATGGAAAGTTATAATCTTTTCCGCCCAGCTAAGCGTGAGCTCCACGTGTTGTTCTTGCTCGTTCGCATCATCAATCCAACCACTCTTGTTTCTAGAATTTTGTTGGTTATATCTTCGGTTAAAATCTGGGTCATCACAGCAGCCCAACTGAAATTCGTTCTTGTTATGATTGTTGTTACTATTGTTCCCACTTCCTTGTGATTCCATCTACACAATCAACATAGTAACAATGTTAAGACATGTATCAATCGTGTTATCATGACTCTAGATGCATGTTTCTAGGTTCTCGTTTGTTCAGTGGCCTATTAGTTTATACTCCTAAGTCCATTGCGAGGTTATTCTGAAACCTCTGATATTTTTTGGGTACAGGATTTCGGCTTAGTAATAAAAATTTTCATGATATACATATTTCAAAATTCAAATAAATGTAACATGTAAGCAAAGCAATCACACCTGTATTCATATAATGTCATGCTAACATAAAGAAACTTCTGAGCTTCCATCTATGCCTCCGAGTTCGAATATCCCATACCACCCTTGCCTGGCAACATAGACTTCTACTTAGAAATCTCACTACACCCATACAATTTCGCAAATGTTTTGATGACTAAGTTCTCCTAAGCCCCACTATGCTCAACTGCCCCATACCAGCTAAGCATAAGGAAACAAGCTCCTCCAAAGTCACCAACCATTCACCAAACATGGTCTGTCAATCTCTGAGTCTAGGATTCCTCCATATCTTCAAATTTCTATGCGTCCCATACCACGTAGAAACCAAAGATACAGTATCCTTCCGATCTCGTGTCTTGAACAAACAAGTGCATCATTTTCACACATTTTCAGTCTCTAACCTATGCCATAAAAGTTTTTATTCATGATCCACTGTGCCTCATTGGCAACACCGAGTCTCTAACTGTGGTCTCTTTTCTTAGACCTATAAACTCGACATTACTGCTGCATAGTTCCTCCATCGAACTAGCAGCCTGTAGTCTATACCTTAGACATTTGCCCAGTACTTTATAGCCTAGGCTCTGACCTTTGCCTAGTATATCTACTAACTGAGCTCTGATACCACCTTTGGTATCAGAGTAATATCTAGCTTAGTACTCTACAATCCAAGCTCTTATCTCGCCTAGTAACCAACTAACTGAGCTCTGAGACCACCTTTGGTATCACAGTAATATCTAACTTAGTACCCTACAATCCAAGCTCTTATCACGCCTAGTACTCTACAGTCCAAGCTCTTATCACGCCCAGTAGCCTACTAACTGAGCTCTGATACCACCTTTGGTATCAGAGTAATATCTAGCTTAGTACTCTACAATCCAAGCTCTTATCACGCCTAGTACTCTACAGTCCAAGCTCTTATCACGCCCAGTAGCCTACTAACTGAGCTTTGATACCACCTTCGGTATCAGAGTAATATCTAGCTTAGTACTCTACAATCCAAGCTCTTATCTCGCCCAGTAACCTACTAAGTAATCTCTGATACCACTTTTGTAACACCTTGATTCCCAAAACACTCACAGTTACTACATTGATCTCATTCTTAGAGATACATACTCATACACATTAATATTTAGTCACATGACATCGTCGAGAATTGGGATATTACTTATTTCACACATCAATAATAAATGTCCTAGTCCCATCAGGTCACATCCCACAAAGTCATATGAGTACATAAATGAATAACAAATAGGTTTATAACTAAAAACATGAGATATCATATTTGTTTAATTTAACCCATTAATAATAAAACTAACATCTGGCCCCATAGCCTTGTTTTAAATAACAACTTAATAAATGAGAGAGAGAGAGTCTCTGACTACTTGCCTAACTAAAACAATAATAAACTTATGACTAAGACAATCTCATTAAGGAGGTCTACTACTAACTACACTCTACTTTGTCTCATCAACGGTAGTGCTCAACTACTAGGTACCTGAAAAATAAGAAATGGGGTGAGCTCAAAGAGCCCAGTGGATCATACACAATACATCTCAAGCATTATTAAAGTCAAAACACATAATATGCAAACACTTATCAAACATTAGGTGTTTCAAGCAATTCAATTGCTTTTTAGTTGACATTTAGATCGAAAGGACCATCCTCCATGTTCTCATCAAAGCAACGAGCGCCCAACGCTAATGACAAAGAGGGGTCATGCCCATCATCCAATGTTCGAGAATTAGGGTCCAACCCAATGTTTCATTTCAAATATAATATCAATTTCATAATTTGAGAACACCCACAGTGATCAATTGTAAATCATTGAGCCGGTACATGGTTTAATTCTTGATTATAGTGATCTTAAAGTGTTTAAGAAGATTGAGTTCTAGCATGCTCAATGTCTTCTACTTTCCACACATAACCAAAAATATTGTGAAGACATAAATTCAATATGCACACAATCATAACACATGCTATCCAACACATAAGGCATATTGCTCATCATATCATATATGCATGAAATCATTCAATCACAAATATGACATAATCATACCCTAGCATCCTCCTAGGCATCCAATCAAATAGACATACAATCATATTCCATATCTAAAACTAAAATAATACAAAAGAGCCGGTAATCATTTTCACCTTGTCTGTGCGAATCTTCAAGTCCTTTTCTTCATGCAATGTAGTCCCAACGGTCTTGGATGCTCAACCTAAGATATTTTTAGAATTATCATCTTTATCATAAATTTAATTTACCCCAAATTTATATACATATACAGTCATAACTAATATTGTTTTACATAACTATATTTTATATTATATATGAAGTTGTAGTTATTATTTATTATTTAATATAAGTGAGTTGCATGAATATATATATATATGTATATATATACAAAACTTAATAAATCCATTATAAATACATATTATTCTCATGTGTAATAAATCTATTATACATTGCACATATCATTATAAATATATATATTGTTCCCAAGTGTAATTATTTGTAATTCTAACATATATATATAATTTGATATACCTATATATATTTGATATACCTCACTATAAGAAATTGATGATACAACAACGTCAATTTGATAATGTGCATCAACGACCGTTCTAATAGAAAGCATACAACAACGTTCCTAAAATGTCCGTTGTAAAATCGCTTATGTAAAATATGTACAACAACGTTCACCATGGGAACGTTGTTGAAAAAACCATTACAACGAGCAGATGAACGTTGTTCTATATTATTATAACAATCTTAGTTGCTCATTGTCGAATGACACCTTTTACAACATTCGTTACTCGACTGTTGTTAAAAGAACGTAAGTTATTACAACATTCATTCATGAACGTTGTCTATAGCTGTCTATAACAACGTTTTATTTGACCGTTATAAATGTATTAAGTAATATATATATACATACTTTATTCATATGTTATACCTATATAATACCACTAATGCGTGAATAATGGTATAACCTGTGAATGGTGGTATAATGTAGGCATAACGATCGAATAATGTATGTATAAAGATGTAGGGATAACGATAGAATAATGGTATAACCCTTGAATAGTGGTATAATGTAGGTATAACGCTAGAATAATACACGTATAAAAATGTAGGAATATCGATCGAATATTACGTGAATAATATATATGGTATATAGAACACATGAAATGAGGTATGATGTACGGATAAAAATCGAATAATGCGCGTATAAACATATAGCGATAATGATCGAATAATGCGCGTATAAACATATAACGATAACGATCGAATAATGCGTGTATGATGATATATATAACTTGTAAAATGTAGTATAATATAGGGATAAAGATCGAATAATGTGTGTGTAAAAATATAGCGATAATGATCAAATAATGCATGAATAATTGTATATATAACCCATCAAATGTGGTATAATGTAGGGATAAAAATCGAATAATTCACGTATAAACATATAGCGATAACGATCGAATAATGCACGTATAAAAATTGTTCTGCTAGTCAATATACCTTACTAAAAATGCGTGAATAATTAATAGTATAACCTAGATATACCATGTGAATAATACGTGTATAAATTTTTTTTAATTACCTGAATGATGCATAAATATATGTTTAACGTAAGTATAACGTATGAATAAAGCATGAATAATTCAACTGATACAAATGAATAATGAGCAAATGATAGTACGTTTAACTTAAGAATAATGTGTGTATAAAATTGAGATCAGTGCTTCAGAATTGATCACTTGTATCATTTTCAATAAAATCAGTATAACAAAGTTCATATATGAATAACATTATTCATAAATGATTCAAAAATAAAACAATCTGCCCCAGAAGACAAAATAAAATGACAAAATTCAAATGAAAAATAGTTGAGATTGTTATAAATGAACCATAATCGTCTTTAAATGATACATATCTGAAATATCAAAAATGGTATTACACATTGTCCATCAAAAACTATGATGCAAGATATGACAGCCTAACTTCTTCCATTCTTCACTTCTTTAAAACCCACTATGATTGGATCCTACAGTTAACATTGAATAGACCTAATCTTTCATCGCCACTCTTGGTGCCTTTATTCTGCTTCATTCTACCATGCAAGTACAGATTAATAGCCACCCTTTCCTGTAGTTCACCACATCAAAAACAGGTGAAATTTCCTTTCCAGTGGCAAAACATTCAGCAAAATAAACATGAATATTCCACAATCACACTCATCTTGCTTTGGTAGATTATCAACCACTTGCACCTTGAATGACTCTTTCCCAGATCTATCCTTTCGGTCAACTTCCGATTTATAAAATTCAATCATCTCGAAATAAAAAGGAAGAATGGTGGAATAAGCTTGAATTGCCTCCATTGACGCAACATCAATGGTAGGAGTACGCAGGGAATTGTAAACATATATGCAACCCTCGTGAATGCTGATGCAACTGAGAATCCAGTGGAACACAGCCACAACATTAATAGGGAAAATGACGTAGTCAACATTAGACCATGGAGTGCTGCAGTACATGTAATGCCTTAGCATATACTCCATAATTATCAACTCATCCCCTAACACAGATGCATCGTTCTCTTTTTCGAATCTTCTATAAACTGACTGCAACTTTTAATCGAAAAAGTTTCATGTCACTGTACACTTGATTTTAATTGATTTGTCATACTTGCTTTTCTTGCGCAAGTAATAGAACATTACATCTACATGCTGCCAATACAAAATTTCTAAATTACAATAAAAGATTTGGGTCATAAATAAAATTTGTATAAACAGGAAACATTCAAAACATAATAAGTATGTTGTTTGTATAACATCTCATTATACTAAAATAATAAACATAACAGAGTTTAAGAACATGTTACATAGATGACATTGATATTATATCAGTATAATATGTATACAAAACAACATAATATAGTTTAAGGACATGGAATATATAGGTAAAATTGGTATCATATCATATAATATGTGTATACAAACATTGCAAAGTGTCCAAAACCCTATATTTTGGTATTATGTTGGTATATTATCAGTATAATATTTGTAAGCAATGATATCAAGTGCAAAAAATTAAACTTACAGAGGAGGAGATAGGCTGGCCTGGGGTGATCAATGTGTAAAACCATTCCTTATCAATGACATTAGCGACTGAAAAATCAAAAGTTGGATTCAGATTATTGTCATGATTATGGTATACTTTATTTGACCTAAATAATGTGACAAATGTTAATATCAATGTATTATAAATAACCAAAATATTTGGAATGCAAACTTGATCTCTAAGAAAACTTACTTCGAGCGCTTCAGCCAACCCTTTTGAATCTACTCATCAATCTCAGCTACAACACTATTGTCAATATCTTCAAGCAGACAGATGTCTAAGGGGGATAGTCATCCCTTCACAATCTCCTTTCCTTTATGTTTATCTCTAGCGAGATGCCTCCCCCTTTAATTAATTATAGGAGGTGGAAGAAGTGGAGTGTGATCTTCAGTAGAGACGGCTGAAGTCGCAACATTGACGACTGACTCAACAATTTCATCAATCGTGGTTTCTCGTTCACATTCAACAGGTGCATGATATTTCGATTCACCATTGTCAACAACCTGGGTCAGTGAAATTAAACGAGAAATGACCTAAAAGCAAATAAATTAAGGACAATTAGATTCATAAAAAACTACAAAAGCATAATCTTGAATTAATAAAAATATTGTATTCATGATCTTACCAGGATTGATGAATTTTTTCTTCCTTCTTTCACCTTCAATTATTGTTAAGTCGACTTTTAACATGAAAATGTAAAATATTAATGGATAATGAAAATAAATCTAAATGACAAATCACAATCCAAATAAAGCGTTGAAAATTACCTTCATCTTTTTTGAAATATCACTAACAATCTCTTGCAATGCCGTCAAACTTTGGCATGCAGCTTCTACATCAGTACATTTTTCCCTACTAGTAGATTCTTCTTTACTGTCTTTTGCTTTATTTACATCATCTTTCTACATGAAAAATGAAAAATTTAGTGAGACAAATGAATGTATACAGTTGGTATAACATCAATATACACAAGCAAACAATAGATAACAGCAAACATACAATATATAATAGATTATACTCATGGTATAATGTAGGTATATAAATGGTATACTACTATCATTCATTACTATACTGCAATGAAAGTCTAAAAAAATTCATTGGTTTTGAAGCTTGGAACATTTACCTGCTACAGTAGGGATTTCAGATAATTAATTTCTTCAAAAATCTTATCAAAACCATCTTTCAACATTAATTTGATCTCTTTGCAACAATCGCACTACCTTCCAGGTTTACTCATGGTTGCGGCAGACTTATTTACAAGAATATGACTGCCAATAGGTTTATTTACAGGAGGCGTTAAAAGAAATATTGGGGGATAAACAAAATCATCGTAATCTAAAAATTGATGTTGCCTCCCATCTTGTTTTGCAATCAAGCCATCCATGTTTGGCTGCAGTAACTCATTGGGGCTGGCTATAATATTTTTGAATTGAAAATAGATAAATATGAGATCATAAGAAATTTGACAACAAAAAATAATTGAATTATAATATAAATGTTGTATATAATATATAATCAAATACATGAAAAATTACCTTATTAACAAATAAATTGTTCAGCACCTTCTCCGTGCTCTTAAAATTAGGCATGTCAATGCAAGTCCAGTTTAGTATACGAAGAAATCCATTGATATATCGATTGGCAAACAAACCATAAGTATCAACAAAACACTCATAAAACCAAACTTGTAATGTGATTGGGAACCCAAGAAGCCTACACATAATCGGGTATTTGCCTTTCCCAGCTTTCAGCCGAATTGCATCCACTAGAAAATTATCTTTCATGGATTCTATTGTCGTGTCAAAAAGAGCCTTGCTCCAGGGATAATGCAAATATTCACTAGTTTGTACAAGTTTAAAATCAACTTCATTTGCCAACTTTTTCATTTTATTAGGAAACAAAAAACAATTAATGAAGAACAAAACTGCAATCTTTACAGCATCATCATCGTTCTCCCATACCCAATTTGTAAATGCGTCAATTATATACTTCTTATTTATCTTTTCCACTCCCTTAAAGTATTTATCCTTCAAAATTTCACCCTCAAAACTAGTTGTAATGTTTCTAGTTTTTCCGCTGCATTTCAAACCCATTATCATTCCAAATTCAACTATGGAGAATTTTTCAATAATGTTATTGAATTTGAAGACCAGAATAGACTTGTCTTCTTGAACAATCTCTCTCACCAATATGTTATGAACAATCTGAGGTTGCCAAAGCAACTGCTTCATATCAAGAAAATGACCAAAACAAATCTCCCAGAACTTCAACAGCTGGTAATCTGTCAAAGTAGAAATCAACATGTTGCGTGCATTCAAGTTAGTCAGGCACCCAACCTTGGCTGAGTATCTATCTTCAGGTTTAACAATATATTGATATTCCTGCAGGTGTATAATACCAGAATAACATGTTAAAAAGTGTATAATAACAAAATAAAAGGTGTATAATATCAGAATAATCATTCCAATGAATATAACATCATTATACATCTTTATATCAGAATAAACATTATAATAGTATAGCCTTTTTATACTCTATTATGTAATATCGTAGTTCAAAGAAAGTTGAACAGATCACACAACCATTCACTATCACATTCAGACGAAGACAAATACAAGAATCGAAAGAGTGTGATGTACTTAGTTGACTGCATTTACGGTCGTCCTGTTGGTAGAGAATGAACACTCGTTCTTCATTGTAACAGTGGAAATCGCAAAGAAATGAATAATTGAATCAAAAATTGAATCGAAGAAGATAGAGAGATTAGGGCACAAAAAATCTGAATCGAAAACTGAATCGCAAGGAAGTGATTTGCGTGCATACATACATACATACATACATACATACATACATACATATATATATATATAACACGTACGATATTTCTGAATGATTAATTCAGGTATAACATAAGAATAATACATGTATAATATTTGAATAACGGGAAAATATGCGTGAATAGTGGTATAATGTGAGAATAATATTTGAATAATTCAAGTATAAAAATTGTTCGGTCGTTTGGAAAAAAAATTTAGGATGATTGTAACACCCCAACCCCCAAGACTTTCAATTTCGACTTTAGCACAAGGCAGGCTGGGCCTGTGTTACTTTACAAGTGACACATACTTGACTTTCTATTTCAATCATTTCAAGCCTTAATTGTATTTGATAGGACATCACTTAAATTTAAGAATTTAATAAGACAATAATACAAGAAATGAATGAAATTCATAAACTTAATTAATTAAATAAAATTGAGTACATAATTTGATCTTGAAGAAAAATTATTACAGCGGAAAATTCAAAACTTGGGCAACATGCCCTTACATAGAAATTAGAAACTTTCAAAAGAGAACCTAACTAATATTCATGGTCTTCATGTATTTTAATTACCTGAAAAATAGAAGGAAGGGATGAGCACATAGCCAGTGGATCTTTCTAAACATTTAAATCATTATTTTAATTCAAAGAAATCAAGCATATCAAAAACTTTTGTACATTAGGCGATTCAAACAAATTTCTTGTTTATGGTTGACGTTACGACCGAAAGAGTTTGATCTTTGTGTTCCACATCGTTGGGAGAGAGAATCACTTTTGGAAACTCAAACCCCAATATCTACGAAGTGGGATCACTATTGAAAACCTAGTTCAAAATCATCAATGGTAAGCTGGCAAGCCATATCGGGGTGGAACATACACGATGACGCTATGCAACCCATCATTGCGCCTGTACGTGGTTAGAATCATCATTTAATCTTTTCTTAGTGATAAAACACACAATCTTTGATCAAACCATCAATATAACATGTACATAACTTGAATCATTAAACATTCATCCATGGCACAATTCATACATATCATGCACTATTATTCTTAAATTCTAAACATGCATAACATGTATATTTATGGCACGTCAAATTAATAAAGCATGCATATTAAAACATATTATTAAACAATCAACTTCAAAATATCATCACACATGCAAGACTTGTTCAAATTAAAATAAAGAAGTAAAAGCTAGAAATCACTTCCACCTTAAATAAATCTCGTATGCACACTTCTGAAATCTGACCGAGTTTCGTTACTTCAAAGCTTTTAAACACTCAAGAACTCTCAAGAACACTCAAGAACACTCAAGAACATTCAAGAACACTCAAGAATAGTTCAAGATTACTCAAGAACTGAGGGGATTGCCAAGAAGAAGGCCATAGAGAGTCAAAAAGGACTAGTATGCTCTTGAATTGGGATGAAAATAATGAGAGCACTAGGGGTCCTTTATATAGAGTTTAAAATGGCATAGGATGGTAAGTTTGTGGTGTTCTCCTTGTAGGAAACTTTCCAATTCTTCAAAATTTTGTGCCTCCCAAGTATAGGAGAATAACAAGTGTGTTTGGATAATTTTTTTGGAGTTTAGAAACCAAATTTTTGGATTTTAGAAATTTTTTTCAGATTTTATTCGGATTTTTCGTGATTTTCTGTGATTTTAATCGGAGCATTTAACCTAAATCGTTGGATTTCTTCGAGCGCATCAACGGTTCGCGATCAACCAAAAAACGTCTCAGATCTTGACTGTTGGATCTTCCTCGAGCGCAGCACAGTTCACAATTAACTAAAATGTCTCAGATCTTCCTCAATTGCAGCACATGATTCGCGGTGTGTGGATCTCGTTCGTGATCATCGAACACGACTTTGATCTGGACGCTTGGATCATCCTCGAGCGCAGCACGTGCATCTCATTTGCGATCAACGAATGCGCTTGCATCTTGAGCTGTTGGATATGATGGATTGATTATGGGCCATTGGATCCTTATGATTTGGTGCATCCGGGTGCTGGTTTGGTTTTGATCTCGTTCGTTGGATCGGACAGATTGATTGTGGACCCTTGGATCTCGGTGATTCGGTGCATCCGAGCGTTTGATGTGGACTTGATCGTGGCCACGGGATCTTAAATCATGCTAATTACACGTTTCTGGCCGTTGGATGCAGTTTCTATTACCAAAATTACCTTTTAAGGTTGTTATTATCTGAAATTTGCTAATTATACACTTTCTAATTGATGTAAACATGGTTTATTGCACATGTCCTTCTATTACATTTTATTAACTTGCTAATATTTTTTGCTTTCTATTTCTTTAATATTGTATTTATTTTATATTTTTCTATTTCTTTAATATTTTTAATGCCAACAATTTAATAATCTACATTTTTCATTTCTTCATTTTCATATATTTTTATTTATATATTCATTTCATTATTTATGTAATTATAAATTGATACTTATATAATATTATACTTATTTTAGATAAATATAAGCATACTACATTTTTATGTAAATTTTTCTATATACATATTCCTATAATATGTAGTATTTAACACTCATTATACTAAATTACATATTATTCACACACACATTAACCTATATATATATATATATATATATATATATGTATACTTTATTTGTATTCTTTATTTCTTAAAAAATGAAAACAACTCTTTAAATTTCATAATTAATTCTACTTAATTGACATTTTCATTTACAAATCAAATTAAGGCTTCATTAGCCTACCCATAATTTGCACCCAAAAGTTTCTTAAAATCTTCAAAGTTAATTCACTTTACGTATTTCATTTAATTTCATTAAACTTACTTATCTTTAATTATTTGACAAACTTTTGAGTTATTACAAATAATGCGAGGATAAACGAATAATGTGCGTATATATATATCTGTGTGTGTGTGTACTTTATTTATGACTGAATAATGCAGATATAACAAAAGAATAATTCATATATAATGTGTGTGAATAGAGGTATAATGTGAGAATAATTTCATAATAATGCAGCGATAAACGAATAATGCGCGCGCGCCACATACACACACACACACACAACATATATATATATATATATGCACACATTATTCATTTATCCCCGCATTATTATGAAATTATTCTCATATTATACCTCTATTCACACACATTTAACATAAATTATTCTTTTGTTATACCCGCATTATTCAGTCATAAATAAAGTATATATATTTATATGCACATTATTCGTTTATCCCAGCATTATATATATATACACCATGTTATTTGTATATCATGTATATATACAAAAATGTTATTTATATAACGTGTTATTTGTATATCATGCATAAATAATTACACGTATATATATATATACACACACACACCATGTTATTTGTATATCATGTATAAACAATTATATATATAGATATATAGATACAGATATATCTATATATATATAGATATTTGTATGTCACATTATTTACATATATAAACAATTATTTAAGTAATTGTATGTATGTATATATATATATATATATATATATATATATATAAGTAGTGGGATAATGTTAAAATAACATTCGAATAATGGAAGTATAAAATTGTTGTTCTTCTATTTCTGCTTGTTGTACTTCTGTTTCTGCTGTATCCATTATATAAATAATTGTATGTATAATATATATATATATATATATATATAAGTAGTGGGATAATGTTAAAATAACAATCGAATAATAGAAGTATAAAATTGTTGTTCATCTGTTTCTGCTGTATCCATTATATAAATAATTGTATGTATATCATATATATATGTGTGTGTGTGTGTGTGTGTGTGTGTGTGTGTGTGTGTGTGTGTGTATGTATGTATGTTAGCAAACCCACAAGTATACGAGATCGCTTGTAGTAATATCCGGAAAGTCCGGGTATCGTCCTCAGGAAATACTAATGGTGATTGAATTTTCTTTAACACTAATGTTGGTAAAGATCTCAATTTAATCAAGACAAGATTAAAGATGATTAAATTGATTAAAACTCAGAAAATAAGGTAAACAAGATGAAAATAAATTGTGAAATTCAGTAGAGAAACATGTCTAGGATAATGATAGTCTCCACATAGTTTGTAAATCCTGAATATGTTG
>JAJIYU010001385.1:0-36590 GCA_030144865.1 Tinospora cordifolia | reverse complement strand
TGGCCAAAAAATTCCATGCAAGTTGAGCATTACGGAATTTTGGCAAAAGAATCTGAATAGATGGTACAGAGGTATTGATTAACCAAGATAGGATCTTACAATGAGTACTTGCCCAAATTTCGTGTCGTTCTTCAAATTCAGCATCAGTTTCAGTAGGACCTTGTACAGGCTCTGTCTTTTCTCCTGTGACAAAACGCCACATTCGACGACCTGTGAGAAAAATAGACATTTGCTGTGCCCAGATATTATAATTTGTCCCATCTAAAATAGTGTCAATAGGACGAATGATGTCATTTCGTGAATCCATAATATATATATAGATTATGTATCTATATATGTATTATAACTAGCTGCAAACCGGTGGAAAGAAGGGAAATGGGTAAATGGGTCAAACCAGGTGGGAAAGGTTAACCGGGTCAACAATTGCCCGAGTGGGGGGAATCTCTGCGCGCGGGGAGCGAATCTGAGAGAGAGAGAGAGAGAGAACAAGGGGGGACGGAGCAGCCGCAGGGAGTAGTCGCCCGGGCAGGCGGAGTTGCAGCGTGGGGGGGGGGGGGGAAAACGGGGGGGGGGGGGGGGGGGGGGGGGGGGGGTTGAGGCATGTCATCCATGGGACGCATCACCATGTTATATGGAGTGGTTTTCATCAATATGTCCTCCTATTGTTGAAAACCCATAGGCATTTGATGAACATGGCAGCCACAATTTAGACAACGATATCATCCGGGTAAATATTAATTACGTTGAACATTAGAACAACAATAAATTTATGTTTGTCTTTCGATAGTTATAATATTTTGTGCCAGAGGAATATGGTTGCATTGGACATTGGGCTACAGTGGAGATCACTACCTGAAGATCAATTAGCCCTTGATGGAGCACGCAATTGTGTTGACTCCATGATCGATGCGCTCGCAGGTATTGACATTGGAGGAGTGACTTATGGGACTGTTGATGAGGCAAACACACCTTTGAACCCTATTCTACCTGATGTTACTGGATCATCGCGGCCATTTCAAAGGTTTTTTTCAAGGAAGCGGAGGGCATCTTGTGATACTTAAATTTAAGAATTTTGGGAGACCTTATAATGACTTTGAACTATAATCAATAGAAACTTAATAATTAAATCTTTGTTTAATATTTATGTGTGTATACATGTAATCAGTGTACATTTTAAATTTGCGCTGATGGTCTCGGCCCTTGCATTTTAAATTTGCGTTGAAATTTAACAAAAATCAAATAAAAACCCGTGTTGGAATGTGTCTCGGCCACCCAAGGCCGAGACCCTCACTATGGGTTTCAGTACATGTGGGCCAAGACCATCACATAGATCTTAGTACAGGCAGGATGAGACAAATAGCAGAGTCTCGGCCACCCAGGGCCAACACTCATAGTATTGGTCTCGGCTACCCAGGGCTAAAAATCCAATTTGGGTCTCGATCGATCTGGGTTGAGACCAATTGTGTAGGTCTCAGCCAAATTGGGTCGAAACCCTCACGAAGGGTCTCAGCCAAACTGGGCCGAAACCCTCATGAAGGGTCTCAGCCCTGGGTGGCCGAGACCTACTCCAAGAGGGGTTTTTTTTTTAATTTTAGCGCACATTTCAAATGTAAGCAACAATGTACTTAAAATATCTATGATTAGTCACTTAATAATCATTTACATCAAAAGTTCATTTAAAGTTGACAACATATGAATATTTACATCAAAAGGTTGTGCAAAATTTATAATGAATTTGTGTACAAAGGTCATGTGTAAATAGAAAAAACTAGGCTACGGAGTATTGAGACTAATAAATTCTTCGCTATGTGGGACATTTTTTTCATAAACATCAAACACTTTGTAGTGGCTTGCCCAACCTTCAGCCCGGGGATCCTTGATTATGTGTCATTCTTTTGATATTGGTGAAATAGGTGCATTAGACTTGAACAAAACCTACATATAATGAACATAATTATTCACAAGTATAATTATTTATCAAATTACTAATTAAAGAAAAGTTGTAGATGTTTACCCTGACAAAGTGATTATCATTACAAATTTTATCCCAATCATATTCCTCATTTGAACAGGCAATGCTTCGTTTTGCAGTGGGAGGAATGTCATGCACTGATCACTAGATAATTGGACTAACACTACATTGAAAATAGTTGCCACCAATAAACCCATGTCAGGTAATGTCATCCATTTCTCTAGTAGAACTGGTAATTGGTCACATTTCAATGATTCTTTCAATTCTTGTACCCTGGTTGAACTGAGATAACTGGCATATTGGGTTTCCCAACTGTTAAGCTCGCACAGCATATCAATTCTCACCTGTTGCCAACCATCCTCCCCAAGATCGAAGCCTTCTATAATGACGCAATACCCACAATTACCGTCGACCTTGACGTCAATCACATTTAGAATGTGATCATGCCACCCAACATAAAATGCTTCAAGATAATTCAATATCATCTTTGACCTAGTCCTATAAACCTTTTGCTACGAAACTTTCTTTTTCAGTACTGCATTGGATGAGGAGCTCTAGCCAATAGAAATAACATACTCAAAATGGGAGGGGTCTCGCTTTGTATCCACCTTCTTCGATGTTCCCTTTATTTTGATATTTTTAGTAGGAGGAAGCATAGAGAAGACAGATGGAGAGACAATTTTTAACAGGGCTTGCACAATCTTTTTCCTTCCATTTTCATCACTTCTCTCTATCTTCTCTTTCACTTTTTTTTTTCTAATAAAGCTCTGTAATTAAAGTCTCTTGGTCTTTTAGGGTTATCAAGGCTTAGCCTTTACCAATGAAGATGGATATCCTCTAATGGGATCGGTGAGTGGACAACTTGATACGTAAGGAACTCATTGCACATAGAATCTCATGTGTTGTACGCAACACACAACCACAACACCCTTTATCAACACTAACACTCTATACACGCTGCAACTCAAGTTGAATCTTATCTAATGCGGCCCTAGAGATGAATCCATGTAATAATGAGAAAATAAGAACTTGGAATTGATGCATAGCGACACTCAAACTCTTTTCTAATGGTGCCTTGATCTCCGTGTGTTGTAACTCAAGCATTGCATTGATGGCACTCTATGAGGTCACAAAATTTCCTTGCGAAGGCCCGAGGTACCTCTTTAACTTGGCGTGTGCACTCTCCGCCCTATTGGTTATTGTGTTCCCAAAATGCATCACCTTATCAATCCAAGCCTTTACAAACTTTTCTTTGAATTGGTTCAACCATGTATTTTTAACATATGCAAGAACCTTATCAAATGCCTTATACTCTACCTCCATATGCCCTTGCTTCATATTATACTTAACCTTCGTCTCACAGTTCACCAAGGCATTCCAATTCTGAAGAAATTTGTCGAAATCATTTTCCTTGGGAAACATTTCTTTAATGTTGACCAAAACATTCCTATTGATGTGCCATGTACATAATAAGTTTGTGCATTCGGGGAACACATTGGCAACTGCATTCATAAGGGCCAAATCTCTATCAGTGATAATCACATTAGGCCTAAGAGATCCAACAATCAACTCTTTCAATCTTTGTAGACGCCAAGTGTAATTGTCTTCTTTTTCAGCAAAAATGTAGCCAAATGCACCAGCAATTGTCATATCCGTAGATGTAACACCAACAATCTGAACAACAGGATATTTGTACCTGTTTGTCTTTTAGGTACAATCTATTAACAAAACTTTAGAAAAAGATTTCAATAACTCAACTGAATGTGGGTGAGCCCAAAATATGTCTCTTACCACATCACTTTCAGCTTCACACCTATGCCACTTAGTGTATTGTAATTCATCCAACAAGTGCAACAATTATTGCATTTGTGTCCTACCCCCTGCTTCTATTAATCTTTGTTTTTGTCTTTCATTGTAGATAGTCCTCAAAGTGGAAGAATTCATTACATTTTTTTCCTTTAATGTCATTAAAATTTTTCTTGGTCGTGCATTGTCCTTCGTCATTTGCAACATGACCTCAACCTCATCCTTGTCCAACCTACCCGCGTACGAGTGACTTTCAAGGTATTTAGTTGTCGGGTGATTGTGGGTACCACATGTTACAGTTAAGATCCATATACCTTTACTTGGGTTCTTTCTATTTAACAAAAATGGACAACCACACTTCTTCGTCCCTGTCTTTGATCTTCCTTTAACATTTCCCTCGCCATCAACACATTGCCATTTGGGTCCTTTCTTGTATGACCCAAATCTTTCATAAGCAAGATTGACTCTTGCTCGTCTACCGTTTCCACCAGCATCAGAGTTTTTTATACTCACAACAAACCCATTAATCTTACCTTGATCTTATGCCCATGAAATCGTTTCTTCTCTTGATCGAAATGGACCCAGTGGTGTAATTTGCTTTATATAATCAACAAATATATTGATACATTTTTCTTCAATCTATAATTATCAAAATAAATATTAATTAGTCAAGAGAACACAACAAAATAACATAGTCTCGACCACTCAGGGCCGAGACTCATAGCATGAGTCTCGCCCAGAACATGCTGAAACTCATCCATGTGTCTCGGTTTATTTGGCCGAGACATATCTATGAGTATCAGGCCTGAGTGGTCGAGACTCACGTTATGAACGTGGGTCATCTTTGACCAAGAGTGATGCTGTGAGTCTCGGCCACACAGGGTCGAGATAGTCAATCGTTAAACACACTAACACTACATGATTTTCAATTGCACAGGATTCAAAATATATCTCATTTACGCCCATTTCGCTTGTAGAATCTGCTTATTGTATCATTTCTAATCAATCAGTTATGTGATTCAAACGTGCCCTAAATGTATCACAAAAATGAACATTTCAACATTAGTTTGGTGCGTTTTTGGTTCGTTGTAATGTTAAAACCTGAGTTAGAATACATACCTCGCAGAAAATAGGTTTGAATGCTCTGTCGAAATCTTCGTCGGATGGTTTGCTTGAGGTCGTCGGAGAAGAAGATCTGTGGTGGTGGAGACAGTAGTAGGGTCGGTCAATGTGATTAATGGGGTAGGAAAAGGTGAATGAAAATAAGGAATGGTAAGTGAGTGTTTAAAGAAGGATACTTTTATTATTTTATGTAGAGATAAAATAGACCTTAATTTGTAGGATGAACTACTTCTTTTGTGGGATAGTTTTAGTCCCACCTTTGAAAAATTACTGATACGAGCTTGCTTACGAGGCTTTTAGGTGTCACTCCACGTGTCACTTCCAAGGTGTATCTCCGTTTAAAATGCCGATCGTCTCGGCTCAAGCCCGGCTCCTATGATCCCTCAGCGTTATGAACAAAAGACAATACTATACATAGGACTGCTACGGGCGAGCCTAGGGAAACCAGAAAGAAAAACAAAAACAAAAGCGCAGGAGTGACAACTACAAAGACGACGATGTGGCGCAGAGTTTCGACGAAGCTCCAAACCCTAGCGCCATGGCGATCTGCCTTCAAACCGAACCCATCCTTCCCATTTGCAGAGAAGCAAACCATAAGAAATTGTGCTGTTACATCCGCCTCCACCAACGCCTCCTCGACCGCTACTTCGCCTTTCCAGAAAACCTCAACTCTCGATGCCGGTATTTTTTTTTCCTCTAATTCCAAGTCTTCTTTTCGTAGATCTTCCGTAGTCCCGATTCCGTTACAGATGCTTTTCATTGATTTCGCGGTAGATACTATACTGGGAAAGGGAAGGAAGAGCGTGGAAGATGTGATGCCGATCGCGACAGGGCACGAGCGCGAGGAAATTGAGGCGGAGCTTCAGGTGCTAAATTTATTGATGTTTCATGCTAACTTAGTGTTTGGTTTGTGATGATTTGGTATCTGATAATCCGAAAGCAAGGAAAACGGGTTTGATTAGTTGAATTTCGTATCAGATTTGTAGAGTTTTATAATAAAGTAATCAGTTTTTAGAAGATTATACAAAGCTTTTGCTGACGTTTCATTTTAGATTGTATTCTTACTTGTGAATCAAACACCAAATGCTTCAATTCTTCTTTCTAACGATCTAAGTATTATTTTTTTTTTAAAGAGAATTACTTATTGATTTTATTGAGAATTGGTTTATTGCAGGGAAGGAATCTTGCCGAAATGGATTATCCAGTTGGTCCGTTCGGGACAAAGGTTAATTTACATGTCATTTGTTAATGAACATGGATTTAGAGGATTGTTGACTTGAGCTTATTCACAGTTAATGTAGAAATTGAATATAATCAGGATAATACTGCAAGCTTTTTTACCGTAGAAAACTCTACAATTTCCAGGCATATTGTGGAAATGATGTTGAATGATTTTATGGACTAAGCATTGAATTCATTGCTTGAAGTTATATGATGTGATTAAGATGGTGGTTATAATTGTAGATGAACAAATCCTCAAAGAAAAAAATGTGCAAACACCAACCAAGAGAAAAGCAAACACCATGAGTCATTCGTTAGTGGCTTGAAAAGATGAAGGAAACTATAAGGTTAGCCATTGTTGAGTCATTCACTAAAACTACATTTCGTTTCTTCAATTCTGTTTACTTCGGTCTCTCCTTCTCTACTATGTTACCTCTACTTAGGTATGAGCGTTGAACATGAAGCATTTATTTATAAACTCTAGGATACAGGGACAAAAGTACATTATGTATTGTTCTTTTGTTTTATTCTTCTTTTCATTCATTTATTGTTTGTTTTACCTTTCCAGTTAAATGAATTTCGGTTATTAGTCACCATCTTCTTTAATTCTATCTCTTCTCTCCTTTGGAGAATGTACAAATTAATATTTTAAAATCTAAAAAGACTAAAATTGTTGGACGCATAGCCATGTATCCCTTGCCCATGTTATATCATGAAGTATTGAACACGGGTACAGCTGCCTAGAGTAAAAGGTTCAAGTAAAATAATTTCTCTTTGTCTAATGAATACCCCTATTTGCTTTAGTTGCATTCCAAAAAAGGAGAAGATTATCCTTTATTTCTTAAACCAAGCCAATTTAAAACTCGGAAGAAACAACTTTTTACTACTTCCAACAGAACATTTGTTCTTTAGTTTTAGGTTCACATGTCCAATTACTTGACCACATTCAACCTGAGTCTCACAGTTCTAGCACTTCTTAGTTTGGGACTCATATTCTTTTCCAGATTCATATATTTTGGGCCTTTGATAGCTTGAAATTTGATTGTGTATTTTATACACTAGAATGGTCTTGTACATATCTTTAGGTTACCGATATTGATAGATTTGAGATAGCACATTATTTTGGGGCAACCTGCAAAGGCCTTTTTCTTTTCCTTTTTCATAAAAGAACAAGGTCACGGTGGCAAGGGATAAACCTCAAGCATGACCCAATTAATGCTAACAAGTAATTTTTTTTATTTGCATTGTTGCGTTTTGGATGGTTGAAATTTTTTTCCCATGATCTCCTTTCTTGTAGAAAATCTACTCTTCTCTAGATGTGCACATGCAGATATTGAGTTTTATGAGTAGTTTTAGCATAAAATGCAAAAGAAGCTAAGGACTAGCACCTTTCTGTTCACTCCTGTCGTGGTGTCGCTAAATTCAGGCTATCACTTTGGCATTTTCGCTTTAGAATTGCCGGATTTTTTTTCAAGGCATTACGTTGGGCACAATGATAGGCGAACATTGAAGGGTTGCACATATACTTAAAAAGTTTAGGGTCTTTAACATTTTAAAAAGTTTTAAAGACAAACTCCTTTCAACGATAGGCTTTTGAACCTTTTTGTCCCAAAATCTATTTTTCCATTTACTCGAACCAAGAAATATCCTTGAAATGTTTGATGATCATCCCTGACCCTCAGGCAACCTTGGACAATTCATGTTTGACGTCCAACAATTTTTTTGTTTGACGTATGAGAAAGGTTCCAATTTCATTAGATTTTAATTTCATTAGGTCTCTTGCATAATGTGCATTATGGCATAATTTAATGTATTATTAAAATGATTTTAATTAATATGAAGTGTTTTTGATTGTCTCATGAAAATTTAACATTTAATACTCGATGCCATTAGTTAATTATCTGGGAACCTATTAACAATTAATCTTTTTACCACCTAGGCCGCGCTTCACTTAAATAGGGCAAATTGCAAGACCGCCTTGCCTTAGTGCCTTGAAAACATTAGAATCACCTAGGCAACTCTTCTATAAGTTTTGGGAACTTGAAGAAGCATGGTACAATTTGAATGAATTTTTGTAAATAGTAAGAAAAAGGTCTTTTCATCCTTTTTCATCTATTATATATGTTCGTCTTGTGCAAGTACAAAGTTTTGAAAGATCTTAAGAGTCAAATTTTTATCAAATTATTTCTCTTTTAAGGTAGTTTTACCATCCCTTACTGTTACAAATATTTAAGAAATATCCTTTGAAATGTGACAGATACTTGTTGGGCATTTATCTACATGGTTCCTAGTTGTTGAAAAATACAGTGCTTAAATTCCTTAGAGGTCATCTATTTATATTGATTCTGTTTGTTTTGAGAAAAAAAAAAAAAATAAAAAATCTAAGAGCTCCAATGTGTGCCTTAAGTCTTGCTTATGTTGTTGCATGATAAACTAGATCATTAGTTTATAACACTTTATAGGGCATAAATTATTTAAGTTTATAAAAAGAATGGCATGTTATAACTTAGCATGCAAAAAAAGAATTATATGCACATGCTATGCGATTTATCTAATTATTTATCAATTTGGTGCTAAGTGAATTGTGTAGACATTGCCTTAATGTTTTGACAACACTTTCTCCATTGTGAAAAAGAACCTGTAGTTTTTCTGATCATAGTGTAAACATTACTAAGATGAAAGCTAATAAGTTGTAAATGTGTCATAATCTACCACTAGATTACATTTTTCTGACAAGTACTTGTTTGATACAGGGAGGATAGCATGTTGATCTTGTAGAATCGAAATTAAATTTCAACTCCCACAACAGCCATGGAAATGCCTCCTGTGGCACCTGCAGTTTAATACAACTTTATAGTTTCTTGGTGTCAAATGTGGTAGATATTTTGTGAGAGGACTAAGCTTCTATATATATGTATATATATTTATATATTGAGAGTTCTATTAGGAACTTAGCACTTTTTTTAGTGCCTAAAATAGTTTGTAATAGGGTTACAGAGAAATTGCTGGTTCATTATGAATTGAACAAACAATTTATGTTTCTCCTTTCCTCTTCTTATATTCTAAGCTGCATCAGCTTGAGCCTTGACAACTTTGATATAGTGTACAAACTTGGATGAGTGAAAGCACACAATTAATAGGATGTACACAAAGGACATGGACTGGTTTGGCATAGTGTTGTTATTTTAACTTGCTAGAATCATTTTCTTTAAGATGAGGAGAATTTGATAAAGATTGTTTAATGGATGCATTTTAAGTTCTTAAATAAATCTGAATTCTAGTTATACACAATAGACATTATGTGAAAGGGTTATAATGTTAACTGTGGTAATTAATTTATGATTTTTATTAAGACTTCTCTTGAAAGGTTTAATTCTTTAATTTGTAGTATATTAGTAACTGTAATGGGTTGTAGAAACTAGACGATTCGGTTGAATATGAATTGAAGAACTGGTTTTTGTTTTATCCTTTTTTTTCTTCTTTTGTTTCTTTCTAGTTCTTATATTTTTTTAATGTTATACATGGTTGGGAAATTGAATCTTGATAATCCACTTACTTTAATTTGTCCCATGACATCCAAAATAACAAAAAAAAAAAAAAGGAGAATGATTTTCATTGTTAAATAAGAATATAAATATGTAATGAGTAGTTGAAATTGAGTTACAAGTCTAGTCAAAATTACAAATTGAAAGTAGCTTATCTAAAATATAACATTAAAGCCACTAAAATGTCCGAAATTGGAATTAAAAGTATAATTTGTAACTAGAATTGGTTGATAAAATTCAAAGTAATTGCATTAATGAGCATAATAGTTTAGACAGTTATACAATTTAGTAATGCATCTATAAAAATTACAAATGCTTGTATAATGTAGAGCGCAATGATTTTAAGATTTGAAAAGCATGGTTCAAGGGAAAGCATTTTTCCTTTGGAAAAAAAATTTTCCATCAGTGCAGCTTGCTTTGGAAAAGTTTTTCTTTCTTGGGATAAAGGTTATGGAGTTTTGGCTCCATAACCTTTTCCCAAGCAAGTTGCATCATTGGGGATTTTTTTTTTCTTTGGTAGATCTACAACATATCGCAGTCCATGGAAGTTCTTGTCTTTCTTGGTTCCTTTTTTCTTTGACAGGTGGGTAATGGACAGGTGGGTAGGACTAATTCCCTTACTCAGCACAAGCTTTTCCACGCCTCTACTTTCCTTTCCTCATAATAACCTATTTGCTCCTTTCTCCTTCCTTTTAACCTCAAATTTAGGTCCCTTCCTCTTGATTCTTCTCTTTTGCCACTTAACAGTTAGGGAGGTAAGCAAAATTAATTCTTTACTATTTTTCTCATATCCACTTTTCTAAGCATCCTATTAGAATTTGTTGGTTCATTCACTCATTAGGATCTCTTACATATAAGTTCCTTTTCAATGACATTATTGATTACCCTTAATTTCCCTCCTTTCCCATCATTTAGATGCATTTTGAATGCTAAGATTCCATCAAAGATTAAGCTGTTTTGAACCGTAGGAAGATTAACATGTTGTTGGATGTTCTCTAGAGGCAGTTTCTCATATGATTATTTCTTTTTATCTCCACATTTCCAAATATGTTTTAGGTAAAGGCGGTGATGATGATGTTTTCTGATGTGTGCAAGTCTCGATATCAATTTATTTTGAGAGAAGTTACCCAATGTAAGTTATGTCCTGGATGATTGAAAGGACTGCGAGTGGGACTTCTCTGGGTGTGTGCATTTTTCAATTTTCTCTGAAAGAGAACTATCTGCAATGCTGTTTACTTCTGCTAGAAAAACTGGTTTATGTTAAATGATTTTGCCAAGTGACCTACTAATATCACATTGTCATTCATTGAGCTGTGCATTGCACTTTATAACTGTATTTTGAGAAACTAATTTATATGGTATTGGTGTTTCATTTACTTTTAGGAAGCTCCAGCTATTGTTAAGTCAATCTTTGATAAAAGAATAGTGGGATGCCCGGGTGGTGAAGGTGGTAAGTTGCTCAGATTATCTGCATGGACATTCCTTCTTTTGTGGTTGAATCTGTTGGTAATTTCATGCTAAAGAATATTTCTGTCTGCAGAGGATGAGCATGATGTTGTTTGGTTTTGGCTGGAGAAGGGCAAGCCACATGAATGCCCTGTCTGCTCTCAATATTTCATGGTAAATAGTATTTCAACCATGTCATTCACACTTTCAAGGCTAAGAAAATGGAATAAGAATGAGCTAACAGACTACGTTATTATCATATGGATGAAACAACATAAATATCTGCTAGATACATCCCTAATTTATGACCATTGATTTGTTTTTTTTTTTGGGCAGCTGGAGGTAGTTGGTCCAGGAGGATCTCCAGACGGTCATAATGATGAGGATCATCACTGAGGCAGCTCAACTTTCTTGCCATAATAAAAGTATCGGATACGAGATCTTTGTTAACCATTATGAGTGTTTTCAATCGGCACTTCATTTTTGGGGTTCTAACCTTTTGCAGCTATGGTGCTTTTCATTTTCGGGTTCTACCTCGTCATCTGTTACACCTCTTCATTCTTTGGCTTTCTTTAATTTACTATCTCAATAAATGTTGGTTCTTGTTAAGAACCATCTGTTTCATAAATCAGGCATATCCCAAAGCTTTTTGTTACAAAGCTCGAAGAATTTGAGTTCACCGGATGTGGGAAGAAACTTGGAACTGTTGGGTTTCTTCGAAAATTCCAGAAATTTGAACCATTTGGTGTTAAATTTTTTATTGGAATTTGGTGGTCTTATTTTGATTGAATATATGTTAATTGATCATCAAATGCAAATCTAGGATAATCCAACAATTCAAGGAAATGATGTCGACACATTATAGACTTTGCAAGTATTGTAATTGTATTGGGTCGCACATTTTGAGGAATTCGGGAGTAGTTTGTATTCATTAGCATAACCAATTGTTATTAATTTGAGGTTTGATGAATGGCTAGAAATAGTTGGTGTTCTTAAGGAGATCAATTGCAGGGAAGGGAAACTGTTGCAGAAACAACTCTCTGGCCCTAATATGAAAATTCATTCCAAAAGCAATTCTGGTTTTTGCAGAAATAATTATCAACCAAGCGAGAAACCTTATTAGAGTTGATCGAGAGTATCTTGGTAGGAACTCATTTATGAGCCTGATGCATGGCTCTTGGAATACTACTTTTGCTTTCAAAATTGAGATCATATTTGTTAGCTCATCAAAAGAAAAAGTTCACTTGTTGAGTACGTGCTCCATTTCTGGTTAAATAATATTCGAGTGTTTGTTGTTGCTTACGATTTGGAACTCTTGCCTCATATTGTTACTATTAAGTGTATTGCCAGACTATGATTACATGTCCGTGCCACCAAATCTTCTTCTTCTTCTCCTTCTTGTTTTCTGTTTGCTGTTTTTGTTTTGGTTATTTTTCCTTTTCGTTTGTTCAGTGGTCGAACATTAAAACAACAAAAGCAGTAAATGATCATCAAAAAAGGAGTAAAAAAAAAAAACCAAAGTATCCGCTATTGGGATACAGATGTGTCAAATATATACGCTAGTCCATGACATTATACATTGCATGTGGGCTGAAATATGTTTTCAAAGTAGTGAAGTTGTAGTATGACAATATTTTAAGTTGTGTTTTGTTAATATATTTTTGTTTTTGTTTTTTATTTTAAGTTAAAGTATAAATATTGCTAATTGTTTATTTAAAAAAAAAAGAATGGTATTGGCCTACTCAGCCTTGCGTGGAGGTTGAGCTAGATGAATAAAAACTCTTTAAGTTTGAACCTTAGGCTGACTTGGAGGAAGAATGATACATCAAATTCGAGAAATACGTAACGTTAATTTGAATAGAAGGCAATGGTTCAGCCCTAGAGATCAGGAGAATAGGTCAAGTTAAGCTGACTTCGGAAGGATGAGCACGAGAAATTTGAATTTCTTATTGTCAGTTCGGCCAAGCGGTCGAAATACCAAGTCCACCTATTGAGGAAGGATCTTGTCTCGAGGCTGACTTGAGCTTATGATCACATAATAATGTCTTTTTTTTTTTCCCTTTTATTTTTTTTTAGGTGATTTCAACCTACAAATTTGGTTATTGCAATTCCATGAGTTTCTCAAAGAAAGAAGGAATCTTACTTATTAAGAATTCTATTAAAAATGAAAGTTTCCTATGTTGGTGCACCAACTATAATGGAAATTACATACTATTCAACACTTACAAATAGTCCGGTTGTTGCAAACCAAAGTAGCTCATTACTTTTAAAGTTTGTAGTACTCTATAGAAAGATTTATTTTTAGCAATAAGCAGAGTTTTTCTGGGTTTTTTTCCTCAAATTTGGTACTGCTATCAATTTTGCTCTTGATTTTCTTATTTTACTTGTTAGTAAATTTTTTAGTAACAATTAATGCGGTATTGCGATACCTTTTCTTCATATTAATGATAGAGATGAGTTTTAACACCATTGGCGCACTTATTGCTAAAGAAATAAGGGCATCGCTAGAACTGCCCACGTTTGTGATGTGGAAGACTACCAGCAAGAAAGAACTCTACTAAAATATTGGCAAGGATTACCATGTAGGAAAATACATTGGAAAGGATGTCACAACTGATGATGGAGTAGTAACAAACATTGCATGCCATGCTCCTCACCTTCTTAAACTAAGAGCAACTACCTAAGTCACTGCAAAACATAATGTGTCGTAGCCTATTTTGTAAAAGTGACATTACGACTGGTACATAATATCATACACACTATATTTACATATATAATACTATGTCAACATCTCTAACCCCATATTCCACAAGCTCCATAAAAAAAAATTCACAAAGTCTCTTCTAAAATTTTGACTTATCCCAAAACAAAGAGATCACCTTATAGATCATTCATCACTCAACCATTTCATAAACATATAATCTTAAAAAAATATTTCCATCCATCATAATTTACTACTCATAATCATCAATTTTCAATACCTATGTAGTTTAAACCAATCCACATCCCTATAGGTGATATTATATATATAGTGATAAATATAATTATACAAAATACAAGCTAACAAAATAGTTCAGTACATGCACACAATAGTGATTAAAGAGTAGTTTACTATTCTTGTGCTAATTGCTTTCCTTCTTGCTCTATTCTTAAAATGTTAAAGAAAATAAGTGAGCAACCATACGCTCAATGAATATTATTTATCTATGACATTTAGATGCATTGAAATCACTATGCAAACAATTAGATTCTATAGAACATTTGAATTTATTATGCAAATTTAAACAATATATGCATTTAACATAGTGATCATGTTATTTTTTCAATCATGCAAAATTTAATAGAACACATCCACATGCTTATCTTTTAGAAATAGAGTTAGTTTTAGTTTTTGTCTAGCCTTAACAATAATAGACTGTACCTCTAACTATCACACATTTCATAATCGTTTCGAAGATTATCATATAAAGAAAAGTTGATACCTCTCATGGCTCAGTCTAATATAAATTATCACATAAGAAGTATTATTTTCCATGGCTTAGTCCATCAAATTCAAAATGATATCGTGTTTTGAATATGCTCTTACAAATCCAAGACATGTTGTCATATAAATACAATTTCATGAATTCTAAACTAATACAATAGATATCCATACAGATTATATGCTTACATTCAAATTATTTTTATATTTATAGTGTCATATAAATAACCAAATAAAGAAATACTCATATAATACCAAAAACTTATCTTGTTGGGCATGTCTCTCACTTTTTGATATAATAATCTACCTCTTCCAAATTTATTATAAATCTAATAATACATCATTTCCTATAATATAGGATTTTCCATGTGCATCTATTCTATTTAATATAAATTAAAAGTTTTGATATAATATTAATATCACACATAATACCAAAAGTAAAGATTATTCATCAAAATTACTATCCAATTAATTTTTAATACCCACTCAAAAACTATGTTTCCATTCCACCAAAATTATCCTATTATAAAATCATTCTATATGCATCAATCAAATTTAATTCATTTATGGTCATTTTATAAATGATTTCTAACATATTAATATGCATTAGACCCTACGTATTAATATGCATTACTTGAATATCATCAACAACCTTTAAGATTAATTTTCTACTCATATGAAATATTTTTATAGCAAAAAATATAAAGAATAAGCTTTCCATTATATTTTTACTAATTTCTTCAAATTTTTATAAATAACCCAATTGGTCATTTACTTGCCAAAATTTTAATTGATATCCAAAATTTATGAATTTGGTGTCGACGAGTACAAATTTTTGTTCTCTATATTTTTGTGGGATTCAATTAAGATTTTATCAAGATTTGGCAAATTCAAAAGTCTTCCCTAAAATTATTCAACTTTGAGTATTTATATTGGTGTCTACAGGATAAATGTGCACAAACTAATCACATAGTTGTGATCTACATGCATCGGGAGCATACTAATATACTTTTTAATTAGTTTTACTCACAGTGCGGTAATTTTCCTATGAAGTGTCAATCTAATTTTTCTTTCATTCCAAATCTCCTCTGACCTTTTTCAGGAAAACCTTCAGTAGTACTTGGTCACCCACTACAAATTCCAAATATCTATATCGATTATCAAAATAACTTTTTTGATGATCTAAGGCTTTCTTTAAATTTTGTCTTATTTGCTTAATCTTTTTTGTGTGATCTACAACAACTTTTAGCCTCAACAACTGTGATTCTTCAACCTCATACTAGAACGTTGGAAATCTGCATGGTCGACCATATAAAGTCTTATACAGTGTCGTGTCAATGCTAGCCTGATAGCTATTATTATATGCAAACTCACACAAAGATAAATATTCACTCCAAGTCCTACCAAACTCTAATATACATGATTTGAGGGTATCCTCTAACATCTGAATCACCTTCTCAGTCTGACCATTGATTTGTGGGTGAAGTGTTGCAAAGAGATGGAGATGGGCACCAAATCGAGTATGCATAACCTGCCAAAATCTCTATGTAAACCATTGATCTCTATCTGACACAATAGACATAGGTACCCCATGTAATCTCACGATTTTTCGACTGCACAATCTACTTAGTTGGTTTATCAAGTCTCTGGTGTTCGTCGGAAGAAATGTGCAGACTTGGTCAATTGGTCAACAATAACCCAATTGGCATCATATCTACCTTGAGATCTAGGCAGTTATGTAATAAATTCATAGTAATATGCTCCCATTTCCTTTCACTCCAAATCTCATCTAACCTTTATGAGTAGAAATTTTCAATAATACTTGGTCACTCACTACAAATCCTAAAGGTCTATGCTGATTATCAAAATAACTCACTTGAAGATCTTGGACTTCCTTTCAATTTTGTCTAATTTGCTTAATCTTTTCTATGTGATTTGCAACAACTTCTGGCCCAAACAATTATGATTCTCCAACTTCATACTAGCAAGTTGGACATCTGCATGGTTGAACATATAAAACCTTGTACAGTGTCATGCAATGCTTGCCTGATAATTGTTATTATAAGCAAACTCATATAAAGATAAATATTCACTTCAAGTCCTATTAAACTCTAATATACACGATCTAAGCATATCCTCTAACATTTGGATCACCTTTTTAGTCTGACCATTGGTTTGTGGGTGAAATGTTGTACTGAAATGGAGATAGGTACCAAAACTAGTATGCGTGACTTGCCAAAATCTCAGTTTAAACCAAAAATCTCTATCCGACACAATAGACATAGGCACCCCATGCAATCTCACAATTTCTTGAATGTCAAATCTGCTTAGTTTGTTTATTGAGTCTCTGTTGTTTGTCGGAAGAATATGTGCAGACTAGGTCAACAAGTTAACAATAATCCAATTGCACAAACAAATGTGAATCCTTCCTCGGACATTAAATCACATATATAAATATAAAAACTATATTTAAATTCTCAAAATGCATAAAAACATGCAATGCTCTTAAAAATGCTTATGGATCTAATAATAAATAAATATGTCATATTTCCTACCTATACCCATACAAAATATATATAATAATATTAGTATGCAATGCAACTAAAAAATACTCTCAACTTAAACTATTGTTTGTCCCCGAACAATGACTCAAATCTAAAACTGACACACCATATCATATAAAGTTATTTTTTTTTCATACATCATAATAACCTCAATCTTCCATCCCTATAGTTTGTGATTCATTAACACTTCTTTAGGGCTATTTAGGTTGTTTAGATTTTAAGTATATCCTTCATTCTTCCTTAACTTCACCCTCTCATTTGTTGTTTTTTCAATCTTCCTAGACTTTGTAGCTGATTTGTAGGCACATGCCACTCATAGAAATCTTCTTCTAATACCTAAGTACACAAACCCTCTAAATTTTCTCCTCTACCTATCTTCTACTCAGTTCAAACTATAGTCAGAATTAGTGGTCTTTTTCTCTAGGTTGTAACATGGCTTGGCTTAAGGTGCAAGTGTAATAGAAATTTAAATCTAACTCAAATGTATACTCATAGAAATAATAACAACATATTTTGTTCGATTTTTTTAGTGTAGTTTGATCCTTTCTGTTCAATCCCTTGTTGTCTTTGTTCATAATTACAACCTTGTTTTCACAACTCCCCCAAACTCATTTAATTACATGCACTTAAATTTGTACCCTCATGTACACTCATACAAAATTAGGAAGTTCAACTTTCATTGACAATACAGAAACAACATTTAAAAAAAAAAACAATACATCAAAAACATAAATAAAAATTAAAAACATATGTATCTCAATGTCAGCATCCCCTCCTTCTTTCACACCATCAGAATAAGCAGTATCACAACCATGAGTGCACACAAATAGGTTCAATTGAGATATGCATAAAAGGATACAGTATTTATATATAATGTTTAGGTTTACAATAAGCAAAGAAGCTATAAGGCTCAAAATTGGCTGCAAAAGATTATTAGTATTGGGACTTAAAAGGCTAAAACTCAAACAAAGATGCCCTATATCATTTCCCTCTTAGAGTTATTCTTACGTAGTGTTCAAGATAGATTTGATTACTTCGAGAGTCTGTGAAAAATTCTCTCCATTTGTGGTTTAGTTTCCACTCTTTACTTTTTTCAGTTTTCGGATTCTCAATTTACCTAAGACTACAAAATTTTGTTAAGGTCAAATTTTGGACAAATCAAGCACATGGACTATTTGAACATACCATAATTCTTTGTTTCATCACATTAGAGGAATTTTCAATTTCATAGGTCACTCAGTGAAATTTTTTAAACATATTGCATGGATCTTAGCCTAAGTGACACCTATATGCTCTAGTCCTAAAGCTAATATGCTCATGATATCTACATGTAATGAAAGAATTTCAATATTAAATAATGATGTGATATGACCATAAATATATGCAGTTTAGAAATAGTAGAGTACACAAAATATACAAATATTAAAGAAACAAATAACCTGAAACTGAAGAAGAATTTTTTTAATGTGCACCCCCAAACTTAAACTATGTTGTAATACCCCAAAAGTTTATAAGACCTTCACCTCACTAGTGAACAATTAAAATGAAATTATTAATTTAATAAATAAGAAAATAATAAAGATACTCAAAAACCATGTAAAATATGTCCAAATAAACTTAGAATAAATATAAAAATAATATAAATTCAGAAAGCATGAGAAATGGCAAGGAGAAGACTCAAAAACTATAACTACACTAGTTACTGCGGTAATGAATGTGACCCATGATAATGCTGGACAAACCCAGAAAATGAAAAAAATGTCGTCGTTCTGGTTACCACGGTCACTGATTGCGGTAATGTCTTTCATGACCGCGATAATGTCTTCCATAATCGCAGTAATGTCAGGGAAAAACCCAGAAAATGTAGAGAAACAATCATGCTTGTTACTATAGTAGGTGACCACGGTAATGATTTTATGATCGCAGTAATACCAGATTACTGCGGTAATATCGCGATTCCATAAATACAAAATGTTTGGATCAAAAAACCCTAATTTTAGTTTTGTGTGGCGTCCTTCGTCTTTTTTTCTCCAAACCCTAACCAAGCTATTCAACCTCATTTCTTTTGATTTCCTCTGAATTCTAAAGGGATTTGAACTCATTCAAACTCCTTTCCACTTGTTCTCAAGCAAAGATTCGTGAAGAGCAACGTTGGAAAAGGATGAAATCAGTTAGGGCTTCATCCAAATCGTTTGTACTAAAGGTAACTCGAGAACCCTCACTTAAACTCATTTTTTCCCTATTTCTTTCTAACTATAAGTTTGTTTTTTTGTTGAAAAGAACAGATCATTGGAGGCATTGTATTGAAGAAGAATAAAGAGGGAAAGTGAGGAGCACTAAGGTATAACAATTTTCCTTAGTGTAGATTCACGTTTTAAGTCCAATATGGGTGGATTGGGGTGTTAAATTCTAGAGGGAATGACAAGTTGAAGGGTAAGCATGAAAGTGCGACTCTGTTGGAAATTGCTCAGTTACTGCGATAACAAATTGGGAAAAACTAAGTTGCGCGTTGGTTGTTGCGATAACGCGGTTGCCAATTTTGGTGACCACTATAATGCTTCGCATTACTACATAATGAGTTTTCGACTCAATTTTTCTTTCCAGTCTTGTGTACACTGTGGGATACAAGTGTTTTGAAACCATTAGACTGTTATTGAACAATTGAAGAATGCTCTAAACTCATGAGCTATAAATGTTTAATGATATGGACTAAAGATCTAAAACAAGTGCGGCGAGGAGCAAAGGCACAAGGGAAAGAAATACAGGTGGGTGTGATTACTGTACTCTCTACTATTATTTAGATTTTAAATATTAAACATGATGATTGATTATTTTGAATATGCACTTAGGAGCATGATAAGATTGTTCTTGAGTGACTATTGATTGGAATGATTGGTTGAATGCCGAGATAACATGTTGATCGTTTAAAAATTGTTATGCTCACATGCCTAGACAATATGAAATATTTTATGCCATAAATGACTTACTTGAATGTCAGTACGATTGATTTACTTATGTTTTGAAG
Source organism: Tinospora cordifolia (assembly GCA_030144865.1). Classification (NCBI taxonomy): domain Eukaryota; kingdom Viridiplantae; phylum Streptophyta; class Magnoliopsida; order Ranunculales; family Menispermaceae; genus Tinospora; species Tinospora cordifolia. The sequence continues at coordinate 16,408 of JAJIYU010001385.1, read as the reverse complement.
TATTACTTATGATGTACAATTTGCAATGGGATTGTGAAACTAAAGAAGATTAAATTAAGACAAAAAACCACATACTGGGGCGATGATCGGCCTTTGGGTGTTATTGTGAATGTCCCCAACTAGATTGGCTACGGGACTGGCCCTCGAGCATTACCTCCAAATGTTATCCCAGACGACAAGGGGGGCACTGAGGCCACAAACCTTTTGATCTTAATTACAATGAAAACAATAAAGTGTTTGAACTGCCTTAACGTAATGAAAGTGTTTGCATGTTTTGTATTTTGGTCTGAATAATGCTAGTGATGAACTATATGATCTACTGGGCTCTCGAGCTCATTCCACTTTTCCATTTTAGGTGACAGTTAAAACGGTGGGAGTTGACCATATCCAGGCGACTCTGATTATTTTGTTGTAACCTCACTAGGGAGGTTGTTAATATCTTTCTGTATATAACATTTTTGTACTTAATTTGAACTGTGCATGTGCCCCAATGTTTTGGACTAATCATTTTATACATATAATCAAATACTTTTGGTTTATTTCAAAAATCTCTGGATTGTTTAAATGTTGGATTTGAAGCTTCTTATTTTACCTGTAATTTAATTGTTTCAAATGATTTTGGTGTACATTAACTATTTTAGACTTGAGGATTTAACCCCATGTTTTTTTTTGAAATTTTACTAATTGTTACCTTTCAACAATTAACTCTCATCTGAAAGGATCCCTAGTTTATTTAAATTGATTTTATCATTTCCTAAAAGATGAACTGGAAAGACAATTTTGAAAGAATGAAAGAGACAGAGAGAAATTGAAAAGAGTAGCGCTTTGGTTCTCGGTGGACGATGACTCGCTCGTATGGCTTCTCCTGCCAGATGGGTTCGCATCTCCGCACAAGGCCCTGACATTTCGCAGCTTCTCTGAGTCCGGGGAGCTGGGGTTTTACATGTGACTTATCCTCAAGAGCACGTTTCACTATGACGCTCACAAGGAGGGGAGTATGCTAAAGCGCTCAGAAAACTTGCATATGGCACAAAGAAGACAAGTATTAGAGAAGTAATAATACAATGCATGCAATTTTTTTTTTACTAAACTAAAATGCATGCATACCTAAAAAGTTAAATTAATCTATAACAAAAATAAAATAAATGAAAAATAAAAACCAGTGGGTTGCCTCCCACTAAGCACTATGTTCAACGTCGTCAACTCCACATGGATGTTGGTTAAACAAAACCCAATTTGTTGATCTTGCTGAACACCTTGGCTTTGGGTGACTTTTGCTTGATGTTATGAAGGTGACTACATATAATTCAACGATGGATGATGTAACTACTGCATAAGAATTCTCTAAGTATGAACAACACCAGTTAGCTCTTTAATAACATAGCTAGGCTTTTGGTGTGCTTGTATGACCTCCCCTTTAACAGATTCAACATCTTTAACTTTAATATTATGAGGTCTAGGTTTTCAATCTCTATCTCAGTGCTAGCTTGTACCACATTAACCTTCTTGCATTCTTGTACTTTGGTTAGTCGTCTCACATATTGATAGATGTTGAAAACTATTTTGTCTTCATTTACTTGTAAAGTGAGCTCTCCTTTTGAAACATCTATGAAGGCTTGACTAGTTGCTAAGAAGGGTCTCCCAAGGATCAAAGATATCTCCCCGTCTTCTTTCATATTGAAAACAATAAAGTCACTTGGGAAGATAAACTTATCCACCTTAGCAACCACATCTTCAATAATCCCCTTGGATAACTGATAAAACAATCTAGAAGCTGATTAGTAATACCGGTTGGTTTGATCTTTGATAGGCCCAACCGCCGATATATTGAAAGTAGCATGAGATTTATATTGGCCCCCAACTCACAAAGAACCTTTTCAAATGTTTCTTTGCCTATGCTGCAAGGAATAGTTAAACTTTTCGGATCTTTCAGCTTCTATGGCAGCTTCCTTTGAAGGATGGTGCTACACTCTTTTGTGAGCTTCATAGTCTCATAATCCTCCAGTTTGAGCTTCTTTGCCATTATTTTCTTCATGAATTTTGTATAATTGGGCTTCTACTGCAGGGCTTCTACGAATGGAATATTAATATGGATCTTTTTAAATATTTCTAAGAATTGTGCGAACTAATCATCCACATTCTTCTTATAGAACCTCTATAGAAATGGTAATTGAAAAGGTTCAAGGTATTTGCTACCTTGAATAGTTATACCAGAAAATCTGCCCTTCTTCTTTTCCCCATCAATAGGCATTGTATCAGTTGGCCTTTTAAGAACAAGTCCTTTAGAATGGGTAGGCTCATCAAGTGGCATAGTGGGGCTAGAGGGAATGGGCTACTGTTAGTTGCATTGCATACTAACATTATTATATATATCTTACATATATTTGCATGTGTTAGATAGGAAATAGGACATATTTATTTATAATCAGGTGCACAAGCATTTTTAAAAACATTACATGTACTTATGCATTTTGAGAATTTTAATATGATTGTTATCATTTATAATTGTGATTTAATGCCTGAGGAATGTTCTCTATCGTTTGTGCAAGTTTAGAATAAATGGAAATAGATATCCAAAAGAAGGAAAAATGAAACTTGGTGTACTGTACAAAACCCATTCCTCAAAAGCGTGAAAAGCAAAGGCCAATAAGGTCTAGCACAAATGAATTGTGTGCCTAAGCAAATGGCAGAATTGTAAAATGAAGCAATGGCAACATGGTAATTCACAACACAAAGGCACGGTTCAACTGGAATGGAAGAATGGTAAAATTGTTAATTGTGGTGCATTAATTGTGGCACGATTGGAATGAAATTTGGAACAAGAAGTTGTGCAATGGCAAAACTTGTAATTTTAGCTAATAGACATGGGCAGGACTGGCAAAAGAGTTATGGCAGAATGTGCAAATAGAAGCCAAACGCATGGGTTGACAAGAACAAAAATATGGGACTTTGAGACACAAAAATGGGCCGGTTTGGTGAGCCACGACGTCAGGACCGTGGTCCTGCAATTGCACCAAGAGGAAAACTGTAGTCCTGCTATAGGAAAAGGGGCTATAGTGCAATGGAAAATTTTGGGTTTTGAAAACACCATGTGACCGTGATACGAGAGCACAGTCTTACGATTAGGGGTGTTAATTTGGGCTCAATATTCGGTATTAGTGTACAATTAGGGTTTAAGTGAGACACTATAAATAGTCATTGTATTAGGGTTTTCTATTATTCAATTCATTATTCAAAGTTTGCTTCAACAAGAATTGACGGCTATAGCACAGAGGAGATCAGAATAAGGGAGAAGATGAAAAACAAGATCACATCTTTATAGTATGATCTTCTATTTATTTAATTCTTTATGCTATGAACTAGTAACTATGTCTAGCTAAGTTCTTTTGATTTCTAGGATGTAGTTTAGATTATAGGAATTCTTTGATTTTTGGTTTGATTAATCTATTTTTGAGGTATTGTTTTTTATTCTGTGTTCTTAATGTTTTTTATTGATTAGACACTTATAAACTGATTTCAGACTGTTGAACTAACTCGAGAGAGAGGTTTAACAATTAGATAATTTGAGTATAGACTTATATGAATCAATTAACCAAGAGGTTGTTGATTTTATAGGAGGTTGTACGTGATTACTATGTTTAATGCATTAGTTTATTGACTGTATACCTTGAGAGGGGGTATTAGACAATTTGACTTATAGGTATTAAGGTGTCTCAGGATAGGATTTTGATGACTAGTGTTATAACCTATAAGAACAAAATTTAAATTAATTGAAATAAAGATTAAAGGTGAATACATGATATTTTACTATCTTAGAATCTTAATTAACATAGTTTTAAAAATTAACAATTGTTTACTTTTCATTTAATTTAATTTAAAGTATTAAAACATCGATTTGATGTCCTAATAAAATTGAGATTGAAAGTAGATTTGGATTTAAGATTTTAACCACAAATTGTTTCCAAAAGACGATATATGGTATTTCACCATGTATTACTATTGTGATCTTGTACACTTGTAGTGATCCCAACAAGTTTTTGGCATCGTTGCCAAGGAACGATGTTTGATTGAAATTTTAGTTAAGGTATTTTTTTATTTTACCTTATTTTAGTTTATTTAATTTTACTTTTATTTATTTAATCCGTTAATTGGCTACACTTGATCTATTTTCTTTGTTTGTGGTGTTTCAGGTTGTTGATGAATAGAGACTCAACTGAGTTGAGTGATCTTGACGGATTGAAAACACTAAAGCAATTACAATTGAAAGTTCAAGGTCATAGATAAGATATTGCTGAGAGCAATAGATCTGCAGTTGGCACAGATGGAGAAGCAGCGCTTTGGGACTTTTTCAAGCCCGTGCTGAATAGTAATTACTCCAAAATTGCTTGCACACCCATAAACACCAACAATTTTGAGTTGAAGCCCTCTCTGATCACTATGGTGCAGCAATAGCCATTTGGGGGTTTAGCCATGGAGGATCCCATGGATCTAAACTCCTTTATGGAAATATGCGACACGACCAAGATGAAGGGTGTGACTGAAGATCAACTGAGATTGTGACTTTTTCCCTTCTCTTTAAGGGACAAGGCGAGAACGTGGTTGCAAACTCTCTTACTAGGTAGCATCACCACTTGGGAAGATATGGGACAAAAATTCTTACAGAAATATTTTACTCTAGCGAAAGTTCATTAACTAAGGTGTGAGATTAGTTCATTCAGGCATTCCAATTTTGAGTTTCTCTACGAAGCATGAGAGCAGTTCGAAGACTTATTGAGAAGATGTCCTCAGCATGGCTATCTTCCATGGCTATAAATGCAGATGTTCTATAATGGTTTGACACCAGCTACTCAAGCCTTGGTAGATTTAGCAACTGGTGGTTCCTTGATGGGAAAGTATACTACAGAGGCCACTTATTTCATTAAAGATATGGCAGCCAATGCCTATGGCCATGGAACAGAAAGAGGCTCCATAAAAAGGGTTGGGTTACATGAGGTTGATGAGGTTACAGCTCTAAAAGCACAAACAACTTTTATGACCCACCAGATAAATTCATTGATAGAGAAATTTGGTAATGGCTAGTTACAACGATAAAATAATCAATTTATTTGGTCATAGCTGAAGCTCATAAGGCATCCTTTACTCAAGAAGCATCTACGGAGTAGCTAAATGCTGTGAACTGGTTCAATACTTATCAAGGTTAGCAATGGGGGTACAATACTCCTCAATATTATCATCCGGAGATCTGTCAACATGAGAACTTCTCCTATGCAAATAATAGAAACTTCCAGCAAGCCCCACTAGGTTATGGTCCTTAGCAGAACCTGATTGAAAAGAAACCATCTATATAGGATAGATTAGACGAGATCATGAATATGCAAGCTTGATTCTTTAAAGAATTGACTAGGAGAATTGATCAGATGATAATAGAGTTTCAGGGTTGGAAGTCCAAGTAGGGAACATATGTAACACCTCGGAATTGTATGAGAGCATACACGTCGTGAGTAAATATAAAATAAAGGATTATCTTGTAGAAAGTGAGAATTTAAAATAAAATAACAAAATTAAAAATAAAAATGAAATAAATAATAGTTTTTACAAAAAAAAATTAAATAAAATATAAATAAATAAATAAAAATATAGGTTTTTGAATTGATCATGCTTTAGAAAAAAATTTATAAAATAATAAATATATGAATATATGAATTTTAGAACTTATAATGGTTGAGCTAAAAATAATAAATAGGAGATTCGCAAAAAAAGAAATAAATGAGTTAAAATCATATTTATTTAAATGTATGCATAGAGTATGGTTTGAAAAAAATAAAAAAATAAAAAAAATATGTGACGACCCATTTTTTGCCATCGGATTGATGGATTCAACATATGTGTATCCTATGTATTTTCTGGAATTTCAATAAAAATATACAAAAATTTTTCCAAGTCTTCCCAATTTAAAATTATTTATTGAAGAGAATTAGAATAATGCGAGAAAATGAAATTTTTAGGAGAAAACACATGAGACTATAAGGAAAATGTGTTTTCTTAAGAGAAATAATTTTTAGGATTGATAATTGAATTTTTGAAATAATTATGGAATTTTTAGAGGGATAAATAGAATTTTGGGAGAAAAAAATTATGATTGTAGAGAAATTATTCAATTTTTGAAAAAAATAATTGAATAATGATGAAATGATGTACAATTGAAACATTTTGTTGAAAGATGATGAATTAGAGATTTTAATAATTTGAGAAAAAATATGCAAATTTTGGTGTATATATACATATGTAGGTGTATGTATATAAAAGAAAACAAATGGAAAATAAAACACAAAAAATAGAGAATTTCGGTGCACGAGCCGTCTGGCCCATGAGGGCCGAAAATTTGGCTTGGGCCAACGGGACGGGCCTGTGGCTCGTCTCAAGCCACTGAATGAGCGCGGGCTTTGGCCTGCGCAAATCGACCCAGGTGCATGGGCTGGCCCGTACGCCCAGCAAGCCTTCCTCCCCTTTGGTTTCGTCCTCTTGTGTGAATATTTGATGAATTTCAGCCATTTTTGGACGATTTTTCCAGCAGATTTCAGCATGAAACCATGGCTGCTTATGGTATTTGAATCCATAGTTTTACCATCAAGCTCAACCTCAAATGAAACCAATGAATGTTGCCAACTGGGCAGCCAGCATGGGAGCTTGGGAGCCACTTGGATGGCCACATGTCACCCCCATCTTGCTATGTAAGCACCCTCCATGCAACAAAACCCCTTCTTTGAGCACAAGTCCAGAAAATTCCAATAGTTTTAGCCTTCTTCACAAGCTCAAATCTCCCTCGTTTCTTAGCCAAATCCTCTGAATCTTAGCTTGTTTTAAAGCTCATACTACAATCTACGAAGTTCCACTAACAGTTCGCTGAATCTTGGAGCCATCTGAAGCTAAAACCACCGAGAAAAGGGTTGTTCACAGTGATCAAACACAGAAAACTAGAAAGGTCTGTGTTGAAGCCACCTTTGGAGCTTCGGATCCTAGGCCGTTTTAAGCCCATTTTGGAGGTGAGATAGTCCATCTTCTTCATTTTCATGTGTACACTAACCTCCAATCCTTAGAAAACAAAAATTGAGGCTTTACATATGATTTCCTAGCCATTGAAGTTGGTATCTACTCACTGTTGTAGCTGTGTAACAGAAACAGTGTTGGAGCAACTATAGGAAGGTTCACACCTGAACCATTCCAGGCTCATCCCTGAGGTAAAATCCATCATTTTACTTCTTATCATATGCATTCAAGTGTCCAAATGGTAGAAACCAAAAACTGGAACATTTAATACGTTTTATAAGCCATTGTTGTTAGCTGTTAGACTCACTGTTACAACAGTGCTGATAGAAACCAGTTTGAGACTAAATTTCGAGCTATATTTGGAACACCTAAAGGCACCCATTCAGACTGAAACCAGATGTGTTTTAGACCACATAGTAGAGGTTACAGAAAGGTATAAAGATCTGACCTTGAACCTTGGTGAATATGATTTGCTACACTTACAAATATGCCATGCTTGTTAGAGTGTTAAGACTTAGAACAATTTCTTGTATTCTTTTAGTCTACAGCAGAGAAATTGATGGAATGATAGACATGATTTTAGTGTTACATGTCACTGATTCGAAGTATTCTTGATTAATGAATGTTTTATAACCTACATACTGCAATTAGATACAAGAAATGACCCATGGAATTGTGGTTTAGTGGGAGAATGAATACTAGAAAAATAGTAGAAATTATGAACCCAGAAAATTCCTGTAATATGGCTGAAAATTCTGAGATGAAATTAATTGACCAACCTCCGTAGGTTAAGCTGAAATTTGGTGGAGAGATCCCTAAATATGTTTAAAATATTCCTACCAAATTTCAGCGCATTCTGATATAGATAACTGGGTGAAGTTAGGCAAACAGTCACTGCCTGTCACAGGATATATGAGGTTTTTACAGTCTCTGTTATTATACCTAGAAACCCTAGTAAATGATGTCCAGAAATTGTGGTTCAAAATTATGGGAAAGACTTATGGAGTCTAGAATAGATATGCAAAGTTTGGCAAAAATCTGATATACGGATTACCCGTAGAAAAATTGGGAAAATTGTTGCACAGATAGGGCAACAAACTAAAGTTGAGCCTAAGTGATGGGAATTAGGAATTTTGACCTAGTTTGGCCCAATTGACTCAATGAGGACCAGAATTGACCATTTGGGACTCTGTTGTCCAGCTAAGTCAGTAAGGGATAGGTTTGACTAGGTTGACCAAGATTGACCAAGGTCGATCAAATTGACTTAGCAACTTAAGGTAAGTTGAACTACCATAAGTAGACGACCATCCGTGATTGGGTCAATCCATTGATTGACCAATGGCGTAGAGTTAGAGTTGAGGCAAGTCCCATGCCAATATTAAGAAGTTACGTCTATTTCATAGGACCAAGTACTAGGGGGACACGACCGGTCGCGAGAGGAGCGCCGAGAGTAGAACATCTCTTTGAGTAGTGTTTTCTTACTCGTTTCTTAAAGCGTGTTATTTTGTGCATTTATAAAAATGGTATTACATATTGTAACAAATCTGCATCCTTTAAATGAGTTTTAAATGAAAAGTGCACCGAGTCTCAAGGTCTGAGGGTACAGGGTTAGGGCGAGTTGTATTGGTCTCCCATATGACCCCGATAGTGACCACCTAGCACAGAGTGCCCGTTGAGGGGGTTCTGCGGGCCTGCGAGATGGTACCGACAATAAGTTCTAATCGGGCCGTCACCACATGTCAATGGCAATAACTCCTAATCGAGTCGGCACGATATGCCTAACCGTCTGCAACCCGCTTGAGTGGATTTTTAGTCGCCTTTGGAGGATAGTGAGAGTCTCGATGAATGTTTTTACCATTTAACTGTTTTCAAATAAAAGTGCGCGGCTGCATGATGGATTTAAATTTGTATTCACTATTGCATTCATTCTCATAATGCTATTGTTCATGCATTCATGGCATGTGTTTTATTTGAGGGATGCTTGTTTTAAGTTATGAATTAGACTATATTACTCACTGAGCCGCTGTGGAAAATTAGGCTCACTACTCTAACTTTTCAGGTCCTTCAGTTGTAGATAAGGGCAAGGGAGTGGTCATTACCTAGAACTGCTCTTTTTCATTCGTTTTGGTAGGCTTTCTTCGCACTTTTCTTGTTTGAGGGTTAAAAACTATGTATAGGGGTGAGGAAAGCTTGTATATAATGGATTAGTCACCCTCATTACTACACATGTCTTAATGACCCATTTTGATAAATTTCAAGTCTTATTGGTGTTCATGTGTTAAATTTCTTCTGCATTCCCTATGATTACTCTGGTAGTGTGTGGTGTGGTGTTGAAAGATGAGGCTTAACAGTATCTTAGCAAGCTCGGCTTGCGGGCAAGTTTGTCGAGACACTATGCCAGTCAGTTAGTCTTTCGCCCTAGGGATGGGGTCCCGACAGCGTTGGTATCAGAGCCCATGGTTTTTCCAATTGAGGAATAACAATTGTTATTGACCGAGGGGAACCTCAGAGTAATCGCAGAAGTACAAAAAGAGAAGACCCTTAGAAATGACTTAGAGTAGTAAAACGCAAGTATGAACAAAACTTTTAACTCCTGACTGGCAGAGAAAGGAACCAAGTAAGAGTGACCATATCACAAGGGGAATCAGACTGCCATAGGGGGTTAGTGGGTTTTTAAGACTGAGAATTCGAACTTTGTGGGTTAGGTTATTCCCTAGAAATAGTAGCCTTAATGTATGGAGTCGCGATTTGCTCATTTTTGGATTAATAAATGTTAAACATTTTATGCAGACCACGATGCCTCCTCGACGTGGGAGACCACGTAAGACTCCAGAGCTAGTACCGCTACCGTCGCCTCCGGTTCAACTCGGGTAGGATGCCATACAGAGACTAGAGGCTTTGATTATGACGTCTAATGAGGTTGGTCACACCCAGGTAGCCTTATTGAGTGAGAGGCTTGACAGGATTGAGGCTAAAAGACAGAGGGCTGAGCCAACAGTGCCTCCTGCGCCAGTTATACCCAAGGTCCGAAAGGAGGAGAGGGTTGCAGTTTAGCAGAGGCAGCCCCGGTGAGACAGGGTGATGACTCCACTCATGACCGCCTCCTAAAGAGGTTCTTGGACTTGAAGCCTAAGGAATTTCATGGGGCTTTGAGTTTGGATGTGGCAGAGAATTGGTTTTTCAATATTGAGAAGAATGTTAGGACGTTGAAGCTATCTGAGGAGAATCAGGTGCTATTCGTGACGCACATGCTTGAAGATGAGGCTACGATTTGGTGGAGGGCCACTCAGACTATAGAGGGACAGATTACTACATGAGCCCGTTTCTGGGAGCTATTCTTGAGTACCTATGTCCCTATAGCAGAGAGAAAACATAAGAAGGTGGAGTTCCTGACCCTACATCAGGGGGACATGTCAGTTAGGGAGTACAGCCACATATTTTTTCGACTGGAGGCATATGCGCCCGAGTTAGTGGGCAACCCGAGGGAGAGAGCAGGATTTTTTCATCGTGGGTTGAGGCCGAGTATCAGGCAGGCAATATTGGCATATAGCGAGACTATTCTTGAGATTATACAGAGGCATGCACTACAATTTGAGGCAGACGATAGGGATCAGCGTCCGATCACCCAGATGGTATAAAGTGCCTCCTTGCAGACACAACCTCAGTTACAGCCACAGTCGCAGACGTAGGGAGGTTATCGCAGTGGATCCCGAGGAGGCAAATTTCATAAGAAGATGAAGTATTCAGAGGGACAGTCTGGAGGGGCATAGACTCAACCGACTACTGCAGTCACACTCGTAGCCACCCTAGTGCAGGCATATCAGCTAGTGGGACAACCACCGATTCAGCAGAGAGGTGGAGGTGGAGGTTGAGGCAGAGGGAGAGGCAGATTTTTAAGGGGTAGAGGCCAGGGCCAAGGCCAGACCAAGCAGAGGCGTCCAATTACATGTTACAAGTGTGGTTAGCTAGGTCACAAACGATATCATTGCCCTATGCCTATTCCAGCTTCCAGTGTACCCACCATTGTTACTCGAGAGACAGCACAGGCCATCACCTACCCGGATTCGGAGGCAACGAAGGTTCTAGTAGAGGGTAACATGTTCCTACTTGATACATATATCTATGTGTTGATTGATGATGGATCTACATTGTCTTTTATTTCTGGGCATGCCATAGATAGATTGAGACTTAGACCTGTTAGAGCTTCCACATGGCTCAGGTTGAGCACGACAGCAGGGGAACGCATCTACCCCAATCTGATTCGTGAGAGCTGCATGTTGAGGTTTGATAACTTCGAGACTCTGATAGACCTAAGAGTATTAGAGTTCTTGGAGTTCGATGCTATATTTGGGATGGACTTGCTAGCAATTTATCATGCCTACGTCGACTGCTTTGCCAAGAGAGTGGTATTTCAAATTCTAAGACAGCCTGGTACCACCTTCCAGGGTAGTGCTTCCGATAGACTAAGGACCCTAGGTAGGATAACGACACAGTCTGAGATAGGTACACTGGCTAGTATGATCACCACTAGTGAGGGACCTTCACAGTAGAGCTTAGATGAGATTTTTGTTGTTAGGAACTTTCCTGATGTGTTTCTTGAAGACTTGCCTAGCTTACCTCCCAAATGGGAGATTGACTTTATCATGAGATTATTCCGGGGACACAACCCATTTCGATCCCTCCTTATCGAATAACGCCTAAGGAACTACAGGAACTAAAGGTCCAACTTGAGGGGTTGATGAGTAAGGGTTTTATTACCTCTAGTGTGTCACCTTGGGGTGCTTCGGTATTATTTGTAAAGAAAAAGGATGGGAGCCTCCGTTTATGCATCGACTATAGACTGTTGAACAAGGTGACAGTGAAGAACAAGTACCCTCTCCTGCACATTGATGACTTATTTGAATAGCTACGAGGTGCCACCGTGTTTTTTATGATCGATCTGGGATCTGGGTACCATCAGCTGAGAATCAAAAAAGAGGATATACCGAAGACGACCTTTCGGACTCGCTACGGAAACTATGAGTTCTTAGTCATGTTGTTTGATGTGATAAATGCCCAAGCGATGTTCATGGACTTGATGTAAAGAGTGTTTCTTCTCTACCTCAACTCATTTGTCATCATATTTATCGATGACATCCTTATTTATTCAAAGACTAGGGAGGAACACATTGAACACTTAAAGATTGCACTGCAAACTCTCCGAGATCATTGATTGTATGCCAAGTTTAGCAAGTGCGACATCTGATTGACGGAAGTCTGATTTTTGGGCCATGTAGTTGGAGCCAGAGGCATTTCAATTGATCCAGCAAAGGTCAAGGATATTATTGGTTGGCCGAGACCTACCGCAGTGATAGAGATTCGTAGCTTTTTGGGTTTGGTAGGCTATTATCGTAGATTTGTGCCAAACTTCTTGAAAATCGTTGCTCCAATGACGAAGCTCACCCAGAAGAACATGCCATTTGTGTGGACAGATAAGTGTGATGAAGCCTTTCTTGAGCTGAAACATCATTTGACATCTGCTCCAGTTCTTGTGCTACCTGAACCAAACCCTGAGTTGACGATCTATACAGATGCATGTGGGACAAGCCTTGGGTGTGTGTTGATGCAGGTTGATGGAGTTGTCACTTTTGCCTCGCGACAACTGAAGGTTTACGAGAGGAACTACCATATGCATGATCTAGAGTTGGCAGTAATGGTGTTTGCACTCAAGATTTGGTGACACAATCTGTATGATAAGCGTTTCACACTTTATTCTGATCATAAGAGCCTCAAGTACCTATTTTCATAGAAAAACCTTAATATGAGGCAGAGGAGGTGGATGGAGTTTCTTAAAGATTATGACTTTACCATTGAGTACCATCTCAGGAAAGCCAATGTGATGGCTGATGCGCTTAGCAGAGTATGGGTTGAGATTGCTTGTGTGGCTAGACATATGTCTCAAGAGTGGAGGATGATTGATTATGTGACACTGATGAGCATCCACGAGACTTTAACCGAGACCAGAGTCAGTGCACAAATGAGAGCTCAGTCGGTATTACTTGCTAAGATTATGGAGGTACAACCTCATGATGTTGATTTTATGATGTATCGGGAGTAGGTTGACGACACTTCTCGTGTGGAGTGGTCGATTGATAATGATGGTGCACTGAGGTTTAGGGGACGATTGTGGGTACCAGATGACCCTCGCCTGAGACAGTGAGTGCTAGCAGAGCTGCACCGCTCGAGGTACACTGTCCATCCAGGTGCCAATAAGATGTATCAGGATGCTCGACGTACTTATTGGTGGCCAGGGATGAAGCAAGATATTGCGGCCTTTGTGCAGAAGTGTGATACGTGCCAGCAGGTTAAGGCTGAGCACCAGAGACGCAATGGTTTATTACAACCCTTGGCTATTCTCGAGTGGAAATGGGAGCACATTACCATGGACTTTGTGATGGGATTGCCTCGGACTCACTGGAGACATGATGCTGTTTGGGTCATTGTAGATAGACTTATTAAGTCGGCTCATTTCCTCCTGATGCATTGTAGAGATTCGGTAGAGAGGTTGAGTCGACTGTATATTCGCGAGATTGTGAGATTACGGGGTCTCATTGTCCATTGTGTCTGACAGAGATGCTCGGTTTATGTCCCGTTTTTGGCAGAGCTTGCAAAATCAATTAGGGACTAGTGTGAGCTTGAACACAACTTTCCATCTACAGACTGATGGTCAATTTGAGAGGGTAATTCAGGTACTTGAGGATATGATGAGAGTATGCACTGTTGATTTTGGTGGTAGTTGGGAGGATCACTTGCCCCTATGTGAGTTTGCATATAATAACAGCTACCAAGCGAGCATCGACATGACACCTTTTGAGGCATTATACGATCGACCTTGCCGATCGCCAGCTTGTTGGGTCGAGGTTAGTGATACAATAGTTTTGGGCCCTACTTTTGTGCAAGAGCAGAATAAGAAGATTTAACGGATCCATCAGAACATGAAGACAGCTCAAGATTGACAGAAGAGTTATGCAGATAACTTGAGTAAGGTCCTAGAGTTTGTGGTTGGTGATCATGTACTCCTTCCCCTGGGAAGGAGCAAACTCGATTTGACATTTCAGGGAAACTCGCATCGAAATATATTGGACCTTTCGAGATCCTTGAGCGTGTGGGTCCTGTGGCATACCGATTGGTGTTGCCGCCTCAGTTAGCGGGGGTACATAATGTGTTCTATGTATCGATGTTGAAGAAGTACTACTCTGATCCCTTGCACGTGATTAATTGGAGACATGTTGACTTGCGAGAGGATTGCACATATGATGAGGCTTCGGTAGCTATTATTGATTGAGCCGTGAGGAAACTACGCAACAAGGAGATATCGATGGTACGAGTACGTTGGCAATTCCACAGTGCCGAGCAAGATACTTGGGAGCGAGAGGACTATGTGACGAGTCACTTCCCAAATATTATGGGAGTTGCCCCTTGACCTTTAGTGTATTAGAAATTTCAAGGACAAAATTTATTTTAAGGAGGGGAGACTGTGACAACCCATGTTTTTGGCATCAGATTGACAGATCCGACATATGTGTATCCTATGTATTTTCTGGAATTCCAATGAAAATATACAAAATTTTTCCCAATTCTTTCTAATTTCAAATTATTTATTGAAGAGAATTAGAATAATGCCAGAAAATACAATTTTGAGGAGAAAACATATGAGACTATAAGGAAAATGTGTTTTCTTAAAAGAAATAATTTCTTAAAAGAAATAATTTTTAGGATTGATAATTGAATTTTTTGAAATAATTATGGAATTTTTAGATGGATAAATGGAATTTTGGGAGAAAAATATGATTTTAGAGAAATTATTCAATTTTTGGGGAAAATAATTGAATAATGATGAAATGATATATATTTGAAACATTTTGATGAAAGATGGTGCATTAGAGATTTTAATAATTTTAGAAAAAATGCATATAAAGGAAAACAAATGGAAAATAAAACACAAAAAAAAAACAGAGAATTTTGGCGTATAGGCCGTTCGGCCCGTGGCTTGTCCTAGGCCATCGAATGAGCGCTGGCTTTGGCTTGTGCGAACCGGCCAAGGAGCATGGGTCGGCCCGTCCACCTGGCCGGCCCAAGCACCTAGGAAGCCTTCCTCCCCTTTGGTTTTGTCCTCTTGTGCGAATTTTTAACGAATTTCAACCATTTTGGACGATTTTTCCAGTGGATTTCAGCATGAAACTATGGCTGCTCATGGTATTTGAATTTATAGTTTTGCCATCAAGCTCAACCTCAAATGTAACCAATTAATGTTGCCAACATGGGAGCTTGGGAGCCACCTGGATGGCCACATGTCACCCCCATTGTTAGTTGCATAGCAGACTAATTATACTATAGGTATTTTATGTATAATATGCATTAGTGTAATAGAAAATTTAGTGTATTTGCTTATATTTAGTTAAATATACATTTAGAGCATTGTTGCATCATTAGTTGCATATTAGCATGATTTAATGTTATTTCTAACATTTTATATGAATATAATGTCCGAGAAAGGTCTTCAATGTTTGTGCAAGTTTAGAATGAACTGGAATAGGAATAGGAGCACGCGAGGAGTTGAAAATGGCCAAAAATGAGGAAAAGTCACTTGCCGACCGCGGTAAACGGAATAAGGAACAGGAAGAAAATAACACCTCACTGTGGACCGCAGTCGGTAATCCAGTGATCGCGGTCACCAGTGTGGTGTTAACTGAAGATCAATCATGGACCGCGGTCGGTCATCTATGGACCACGGTCGCTCAAGATTTCACATATTCGAGTTTTTTGTATCGTACTGTGGACCCCAGTCAGCACTTATGGACCGCGGTCAGTCATCGTATTTCATTATTTTAGGGTTTTCGTTAGTGAAAAACTATAAAATAGGTCATTGTAGTAGGGTTTAAAAAAGAAGGATTTGTTTTGGAGAACGAAATATTTAGAGAATAACGGCTGACAAAGGAGAAAAGGGAGAAGACAAAGAAGAATTGAAGATCAAGGTCTAGGTTTGAGTATGTTTATTTACGATCTTAATTCTTTGATGTGTGAACTCTCAATCATGTTAGGCTAGGTTTATTTTAAGTCTAGGATGTAAATCTGGATTGAAGAATCCTGATATTCTTATTTTGATTAATCTATTTCTGAGGTTTTGTTTTATAATTTGGATGCTTAATGCTTTCTTTTTACTGGCCATGAAAGGAAATATTATAGAATGTTAATCTAACTCGGGAGAGAGGATTAATAATCTAAAAATTAGATTATAGACTTAGATCAATCAATTGACCGGGAGGTTGTTGATTGCCTAGGAGGTTGCACGTTATAATTGTGTTTAATGCATTAGACTATT